>NMRA01000025.1:1203377-1248377 GCA_002633005.1 Phoronis australis
TTTTAGTCATTGAGGCACAAATTTTGCCCAGTCTCAAGTGTTTTGTGTTATTTTTGTTGCCTGACAATGCCAGAATAACTTCCTAGTAACATTCAGACTTAGTTTGTATTTTTGCCACTAGGTGTCTCTTTACATTTTTTAAATTTCACTGTTTACAATTAATTTACAATAGTAAAACATCTAATGTGAGTGTAATATTGTTCAATACAATGGCACTGATGGGACCATATTACTTGTTTTACAAAAAAGTCACCAAAACTGTTGTTTTTACAAATATAAGTTTACTAAGCTCTTTGGTGATTATTAGGCAACTTCAAACTCAAATTTCTCAAAAATGTGCAACTTTATATGTGGGAACTTTTTAGATTTTGAAAACACTCTAATAAATGAATTAAAAAACACTAAAATAAAATTGCCCCCCTAAAGTACTCACAAAAACCATTTTCTAGAGGCCCTACAAAATCTGGCCCACCGACTATATCAATGTTGGACAGTAATTCGTTTCAAATTTAGTGTTGACTTCAAACCTTTAAATTACTAGATTCATTACCTTTGATTAAAAATTGTTCCATTTATTTCATTAAATCAGTGCATTAGCCACCACAGCAATCAGCAAACATGAAACGTGCTTAAATTACTACAGGAAGAAAACAGCCGGTAGTTGGAATTTTTCGGCAAAAATCGGGCAAGATTGGTGAAATTCGCGCCTCCTGTATGCGATCGTCTGCATTCTATGTTCGTTCATTGGTGGAGGAATTCAGTTACTAAAGAGAAATAATGTACATTTACACATGTACGGGGAGAAATTTGACTGAGAATGGGTCACATTATGACAGCCTGGGATTTTCAGATTTGGCGACTTGGGATTTTTAACAGTGCGCCAAATGCGACTTGGCATTGAGCTAAGCGTTGTGCGCTGCATATGAACTGAAGTAGTTTTGTTGTTGTCATGGTTGGGAATGCCCCTGTCCCATGTCCAAACTGTTGTTTTTGTGTGTTTTATAACATTAACAACAGCAAAGAAGCCCACATTTGATAGGCTGTTGTTTTGTTCGTTTTATTTGGACTTCTATTGATTGAAAATATCTTGTTTTCCAATAGTATATTGTCTAACATGGCAACACTCTAACACAATGTAGCTTGTTAAAGACATTATCATTCAAGTAGTTGTTAATCATGCTGTTGCAAGCCCAACTCCTTGTGTTATTGTCTGCTCCAGCACTAGATGAGCGCTGTAACCGCCGTGTGGACAATATGTTGGAGCGTGGCTTGATTGATGAGATGCATCAGTTCCACCAGGACTACAACAAGCAGAGGTCTACTGATGACAGGTACTAAGGATGACCAGTGCTATTTGAAACTGGACTCACAAAAATAAGCCAATTGCATTGCATGACTCAAAAAAATTAGCCAGTCGCATTATATTACTCACAAAAATAAGCCAGTTGCATTATATGTAATTCCTAAGTTCAGCGGGAGCGTGCCACGTGGTTGGTCAATTTACATGTCAAGTTTTGAGTAAAGTTTGGTGGTGTCACAGGTCCAGGGACTGGTAAGGGCTGATGGCAGCTTGCAGTCTTGGGTTTTGAAACATAATACTCGGCAGTTGTTTAGAGCTGATGTGAAGAGGCAGTGGGTAGGTGGCAGCACCATGCAAGATGTGCCTTGAATGAAAATGTTTAGGATCATCTTAAAGTGACTTTGGCATGTTTTCTAGATAAATGGTAAAAAATGTTATGGGCAATACTGAGTAACTATCGTGTGTCTCCTAACGATGGTACATATTGAAGATAATAAACATGTTGGCCACAAAAATGTACTTAAATTTAAAAAAAAGACAGTCAATAACTGCATTTATTGTCTTAGGTACAAGATTAATGAGTGGTTTTAATTCATAAAGAGGAATTAAGTCTTTAAAACACGCTGTTTATTAAGTTTGAAAGAAGGTTTATTACACATTGTACAAACAGATATGTGCTTGTTTACCATTAGCATTGCACAGTAAATTTCTGTGCTCCAAAACCCAGTTGTATTTTGCGTACGGAACATGTGATGGTTCACGCGCCTACTTTCACGGCAAGGTGTAACCATACGGTAGGTCCGGGCGCAGAGCCTAATCCATGGGAACTGAATTTGAACCCCCAGTATAGAACTGGAGTTTGAAGACATTTTTGGGACACCCTGTTGGTGCTGTCGATGCATTTTTATACTGTAACCTGCACATCTTTGTCATACTGGGAAACATTGAAAGTCTGTCTCATTATTAGTGAAGTAACCTGTATGAAACTGCCTGGTCAACATAAAGTGTATTCTTTACCACAGGTCTGACTACACCCATGGTATATTCCAAAGCATTGGGTTCAAAGAGTTTCACAGTTATCTGCTGTTACCTGAAGCTGAGAGACAGACTGATCTAGGCAGAGCGATGTTGAAAGAAGGTAACTACAAAAAGTTCGAGATGATAGGCGTGCAACATTGGGAATTGACATATCTGGCATAGTTTCTGTGATAGTGCTCTCCAAGCATGCACAATGACCTTTTTGGCATGCACCTAAACCTTCAATTTTTATCTGTTAGTGTTTAGTTGACTCTACAAACAGGGAAGGCATGCAAACTTCATGACTTCACTAAGTGTTTCTTAGGTAGTAAGAAAAAGCCACGTTTACAATATTTAGCACTAATACATGTCTACGATAACCATTAGTATTGCATTTTTTTGTGAAAATAACACCTAAAATTTCCTTGTCAGCCTGTTGGTGGCAGATTGGTGTAAAGCTGGAGAGTCTGCAGGCGTTCTTCTTCCAGGAAATATATACTTTTACAGAGCTAATTGTTGTAGTTTTGTAGACATTTGACTTGTTGATAAAGTCTTACATAACCTTAAAACAAGATCTGTCACTGCTCGTATTTCTTGAATCACTTTTGAAACTGAACTTGGCCCGGTTTTTAGCCTTTCAGAATATTAATTTTTTCCCTCAACAGGCGTTGAGTTGCTGAAACTTGCAACAAGAAGGTACGCCAGGTATCAGGTGAAGTGGATCAAGAACAGATTTCTTAAACGTAAGTCAGTGAGTCCTAAGCAGAAATAACACAATGTTGTGAAAGTCGTTGTCGCAGCCATTTTGCAGTGCCCTCAGCTTGTTCGGTCGTCGTAAGTACCACCAAGTTGCACTCATGGCCACCTGTTGTAGTTGTGTTGCATAGTCATAGTTACTGTACTGGCAGACAAGATTACTTACTTTACAGTACGGTGACTTTGGGGGCTGCGATGGTGTCGACTGACTTTTACAGCATTTAAATTATAATTCAAAAATATTTTGTCTTACGGGCGACAACAAGGCCACTCTCCGACTTCTAGAGAGAGACAAGCTGGGGGCTGCTGCCTAGTAAGGGGAGTGCCTGGACTTTTCAAGGTGAAGGTACTGCTAGTGACATGAAGGTCGGCAAACAGATAACTGTGGGAGTGGCTGGAAGATAGCTCTCAATGAGCTGTTTCTATAATGGATGATTATAATGAATTGTATAATGACTTCGGAATATTGCACAGTTAGGGTACGTGAGACACCAGGAACTGTGAAAGTAAAGACACCAGTTAGACAGCAATACACCAGTTATAAGGCCAGACCCCCCCCCCAGCTGCCATGTGATGTCTAAGCGCACCCATTCAACAAAATCTTTGTTTACTTATGTACTGTACTGTGTATGAATTCACTAGCATAAAATCTTGTTGTGTTCATTCATTTCTTCCATGTCAGCTTTTGTGATCGTCATTAGTTGATTTCAGAAGTCAAAACGTTTGCTTGTAATAAAAGCAAGAAAACTGAATCCTAAAAGCTTTGTTTGGATGGATTGTACAAGTTCTTTGTAATGTTGATCTTAGTTATTGGTTGGTATGTGTTGTGCACAAGAGTCTTGTTTGTTTGACGCTAATGTTGGCTTCACATGTAAGCTCTATTTCATAAACATTGGTCTGTAGGCCACCTATTGCCAACATGATGTGACCTTATGAACATAAGTCTGAAAAGATTTCTGCCCCTGACTGGGACTCGAACCCAGACGCTCTAGACACTGAGCCATCGGGACCACCAGTCAAGCACAGAAATCGAATCAGACCTAGCAGTGGGCATCCTGTCCATGTGACCAACAGGTGGCGTTCAGAGCAGACTTAAAAATGTTTTGATCTATATTTCTATGCCTGTTCAAGGTTTACATATCTTTATCAGGGCTTGGAATTTTCCGTGGAAACGCGGATTTCCGCTTTTTTCAAATGTTCTGTCAGCGCATTTTATTATATTTCCACGTAAAAAAAATCTGATTTGACATAAAATTTCCGCGGCAAATTCCTTTCTTACCGCGGCTTTACCGACAACGTTCGCCTTGAAAAGCGGGAGTTGCTCTTTATGTTTTGGAGGAACGTAAATTGTCAACATTGCCGGGGCATCTGGGATAGTGTGGTGGGATTTTCAATGGCGACTCGTGTGATTGTAAAATGCGGTGACAAAACTACGGCTCCGCAGCCAAATATGTGTGGGGGTGGGAGTGGACGGACGAGCTGAAGAGACGCAGATGCATGCTACTGATGGTGGTAACGTTTTTTTTTTTAGTCCTCCCGACTTTTGTCGACGAAAGGCTCACATCGACTATTTCAAAGCTGGGTACCGCTGGTGTTTTGGGCCGTAAAAGTTTCCGCGTATTTTGTCATTGGTCATTCCAAGCCCTGCTTTATAATCTGTAGTATTCGAAAGGAAGTAAACAGGAAATAGTTTCTATGTCCAACCTGCACATTTTACTTAGTTAAGACTGGCTGCTGCAACTTGTGACATGTAACAAGTCTATAATGTAAGTCTGTGTATGGCTCCCTCACACTCACTTATCTTGTGTCCGTTGTTTTCAGGAGAGGGTGACAACATCCCTGCTATCTATGCTGTGGACTCTACATACCCCGACAAGTGGCAGACAGAAGCATTAGCCCCTGCCTGTAGTATCGTAGAAGCTTTCTTACAGGTAATACAGCAAGGTTCCCCTGTAGCCACGTCCGGGTACCCTTTCAAAAAAATCTTATGTGCATTCAACAATGCTAACTACTCGCTAGGCTCTCGTACTGAAGATCTTGCCTTATGCCATGAAAAAAGGAGTTGACTTACCGTTTCCTCTGGTGACGTAACATTCTGGCTTTGACATTAAACCAGTTGTGTGATAGCAAATGTTAACATTATACTGCATTACACTAATGTGAACTTGGAAACCTCGACAAACACAAACGATACAAGTCTTACCAAATGTACTCCAGTTTAACCCGCAACAATTCCACGAAATAGAAATTTTTACACTGTTAGATTCCTGGACAATGTTTTGGGCACATTGATTATTGGTAAAAGTAGTCAGGGGAGTTACAGTTGTTTTTAGGTGAACTGGATTTTTTACAAGAATTGTTTCATTATGCTGTTACATCATCATCACATTTTCAGACTTGTCAACACTTCCAACACAGCAGTTAAGTCACTACTCTAATCAGCGTTTGTTTATGGTGTAGCTCATTATGTCTGTAGCCACAATGAATGCATCACGTCTATTTCAACAGTTTGTAAGGTTTGAGACATGGTGACAAATGTGCCTTAGTTGTTTCATGTTGTTACTTGACTTTTCAAAACCTCATTGTTCTTGTAGAACAAGACACCCAGCGTTGAGCCGTTACCAAGAGACGGAGAGTCCATCAACCGTGTGGTGCATATGACATGTGATGTGTGTGATGGACGTCTGTTTGTCCGTGAGAAGGAGTGGCTGGGTAAGTCGAGCCCTTCACGTGTAATGTGATCATGTTTTTATCGTTTTCGATTGTCACTGACGGAAAAACTTCGAAATTGATAAAAATTGCTATCGTATATGGGAAGCTCAGGAGAAATGAAAAATGGGTAAAACCCGTGGAAAATACCTCGGGGGTAAACTAAAAGGAATCCTCGGTGGGTTGTTTGTGGCCTCAGTGGTTAGCAAAAATGCTCATGGTCTTCTGTTTTATGTTGCATAAAAAAGGAAAATTGTCCTTGTAAGCACATTTGAAATAAAAACATAAAAATGAGTGGTTTATTTTTTTTGCAAAATTGTAACGACCCACACAGTCATCATGAATTTGAGATGCCATTGGTATCTCGACAGTTTAGATATTTTCTTAGGCAGACAGTTACTTAAACTTAAATCTTAAATTTACTGTCGTAACAATATTTATTGCAGCTCACATCAACTCTAGAAAACATAAGAAGCGTATGAGTAGTGCTCGTCGTAGGGTGTGTCTTGAACAGGACGTCCAGAGACACAGTGACAGGTAGGTGATATGTTGCACATGGCAATTAGTCCAAGTGTATGCCTGTTACTAACTAAAGCTGACTTGACATACTACAAAGGGGCCAGTATCTGCCGACTTAAGTCTTGCTCTCCATTATAGGGTGGGTTACTTTGTGGATGGTGAGAAGCTTGTACAATAGGAAGATGAATCTCTGTATGATTTACTGTATGGGAAGTCATATTCAAAAAAAAAAACATTTTTTAAATTTTTATGTTTGTAATGAGAGCTAACCAGATGCATCCTTCTGGAGTAAAGAGACTGTGTTGTCGACTACACTTTGCTAACCAGATGCATCCTTATGAAATAAAGAGACTGTGTTGACGACTTCACTTTGCTGGGGTTTGCTGTCCATGCTTCATTGATCCTTACACTTGACGCAATCTATCTCTGTTTTGTCAAGTGTTTGGGAATGCCAGGTGGCATTTCAGAAAAATATTCTGGACTGTCATGACTAGTTTAAAGTACTGGACAGGTGCAGCTGTAAATAAACTGCTGGTCATAAATAGAATAAACTATGCATGCCTAATCGAACACATAAAAGTCTTGTATGGATGTCTGCACGATTAACTACTCAGTTCTTATACCACATCCAAGGGTTTACCTTAAAAATCGGCAGAAGTTTTCAAAGGCCTTGTTGTTGACTCTGTCTCCTTCTTCAGTGTAGGTGGCTCTGTATGAAGAACTGCATCGTAATCGTGGGAAAGCTTGTGACCTCCTTTATCTCAGTCCTAAGATCTATGTTATGCCGATTTCTTTGGTAAACCGTTGTATGTGCTATAAGTACTGAGTATAAGCAAATCAATGTTAAAATGAAATGCAACTTGACAAGCACGAGCTTGCTTGCCTTTCAAATGTTGCTGTTCAACAATGTGTCGTGCATAGAGTCCCCGCATTATAATTGAAAATTGTGACCCATACTTTTGTGTGATGAGGCCTTCATTGCAGCATCTTCCTTCTTAATGTGTCATTGCTGTGATGATTTGTGTTGTGGATGATAAACAAATGGGAGTTGTATGATACTCTCGTCCAGACCTTGTAATGTCACTCAACCTCACAAAAATATGTATGGCTTTGTTTACATGTTTTGCAAGAGCTTAGTGATTTCTGGCTGCTAAACTGTTGTGTTATTTTTGTGTAGGCCAACAGATGCCAGTAATGGATGATGGTAACATGAAGTTCACGGCATAACCTGTAGAGGGCACTGTCGACAAAGAATATGTGATAAAATGGTGAGGTTGACTGGCATGCATCTGGTCAGTGTTGCCATAGCCATCTGGCTTTTAACATGGCATCGAAGGCAGATGAAGAATCGGAATGTGTTGCCGCTCCAGAGCATGACTGCAGGAACCACTTGACCAAAAAGTGTTGAACGATGACGCGTCATTTCCTAGAAACGTGACGGAAATGTGAGATGCCAGTATCATCTGACACTTTGCCCAATTCCTGTGGCAATGTGTTGTAAAAGGTGATGGTGTGTTGTTCTCCAAAGATAATGACTTGCAGCCTGAAAGCCTCCGGATCACAAACCATTGACAAGAGGTTGCCTTAGTTCCTATGGATATTTGATCACTATGAACTATGCAATGTCAGAGTGAGTGATCTTCACCTGAACTGTTGTATCAAGTGAAACTGTGCCCCATTACCTACAGATGGGAAAGGAGTTCCAAATAGGCATTGCAAGAATTTGTTTGAGACAATTAAATTAACAAAAGTACACGACTTAACAGCAATCCTGTAAAATGAAATGAAGTGTATAATTTGAGCAAGACTTAGCTGCTGGTGTAGTTGAAGTGTGACTGGTGTCATGCGTGCTGAAAGTGTCAGGGAAAGAATGTCATGTTTAGTTTTAGCAAAGATACCCAAAGTACAATGGGATACGTTTTACCCCAATATTACCATCGGAAAGTTTAGAATGTTGAAACTTGGGCAGTTCTAGTCTAACTTAAACTTAAGCTGGCTGTAAGTATGTTATATTCAGTCTTCAAAACTTGTATAAAATATCACTTCTGGTGAAATGTTGCCAATAACAGGGTGTCAAGTAACATAAGGCTTTGAAAAAATAAGAAATTTTCAGTAAATAATAGGAAAAAAACATGACAAAATAGGAAAAAATAGGGTTATATTTATGTTGTTGTCTCTGCACAAAACATAAAGAAAACACAAAACAACTATATTCTACATTACACTCAACAAACTGATGTTCTTAGCGAAACTGGGCACACAGTCTATGCTTTCTTGGATTTCTTTGCGGAGACTGGATCACTGGATATAGCTTTTTAAAGGCGCTTATGTGTTTTGCTTTCAAGATCCTTTCGTTTTCCATGGATTTCATCAATGCTTTTATTCAGTTCGTCACATTTTGCTGTTGCAGAGTCTAGCATCATGGATGCATCGTTCACTGACTGCTTGGAGACAGCTGATGAACTAGACAAAGCTTCTTGGAGTTTCGCATTAGCTTCTGACATGAGCTCATCTGCAGCCTTCAACTCTCCAAAGACGTTTTCTTTTCGTTAGTGAGATCATCTTCTGACTCGAAAAGTGTTTTTTTTTTCACACGTTTTGACTTTTCCTGCTGTTTTTGTACCATCTCCTGTTCAAGTTTCCCTGCTTGTACTTCTTGCCGTAATTGCTCCTCTTCTTGTCTCTCTTTTAGTCTTGCCTGATAATTTGAATGTGCCATTTTGTAGGCCAATGGGAGTCCCTCTGTCAACGGAATGGTCTAAGGCTTTCCATCCACAGGATCATAAAACCGAACAGGTTCCTTCACAGTGCGCAAGCCTATCACGGTAGCTTCACCAATCTTTAGAGAATTAATGGAATACCTTCTTTCCGACTGGGTATTAGTTTGTGCAAGGACGAGGCCAGCTTTCACTATTGATGGGAGCACTTTATATCTAACTCTTCTGTCCACACCCTCAGTGAAAAAGCACCATTCCAGACATCTTCAACTGCAGCTCTGGAATCAAACGGTGGCACATTTCCATCACACTGTTATATTTTCCATTCATCAAGCACCCGAGAAATGTCGGCAGTTGGTTGCAACCTTCCTCACCACTGACCTTGGAGAGCCTCCACAGAGATCTTGCTTTCCCCTTCAGTGGAGTGAGCATTGTGTTGTGAAGTGGCAAGTGGCTCTGGAGGTGCTGTATGGAAACAATGAAGACAGAGCCCATATAGGACCAACTTCTTCATTTCAGGGTTAGGCTTCAATAGTTTGTCTAGCTCCCTTCATGTGGTCTCACCCATGACCAGTTCCTTGTCTGTTTATCACTTTAATTAACTCATATTCCATTGTTATTAAAACACTTACAATGAGTCCAAGTAGTTTCATCACCATGAAGTGTTGTCTGCACATTTTGCATGAGAGGGTATAGTTGTATTGGTAATTGCTCTTGTACCTCCAATTTTCAAGAGTACACAAACACAACTAGATCCCCCAGTTGTAATGTGTTTTAAATTCAAAGACAGAAGTTCACTTAACCCAGCAGCACCTATTATTTTAAGTACAACAGGGATAAATGTTAGCTATGAGAAACAACGGTTTGTTGTTGACCTTTTACGTGAAATCATCATGAGTGATAAGTAGGGAAAAATACATAGGAATTTCACAAAAAAGTCGTAGAAAATTAGAGTCTCTCAAAAAAGGAAACAATGGGAAACTTGACACCCTGCAGTAGTTCGATCCATTAGACAGAACGTTTCACGCTTTGCTTCACGCTTTGCTTCGTCTAGAAAATACAGTAACTTGCCACTCTTCACTATCCGTCTCTTCAGGTTGAAGCACACGTGTTTCTGGTAGTGTCAACAGTAGTGACTCGGTCTTATGCAAGGGCTTCTCTCAACCATTAAAACTTGACAGAGCATTTTTGTAAATTGAGTACTTCTAGGTGTCGTATTTCTGGAAGAATGGTATTCCAATGCCAATGAAGGACAAGAAGTTTAGGGACATCATGGCATCAAATACTAAAGAAGCGTTTATTGTCTCTGCATTCTCGTCTTCTTCCTTCATTTTTGAAGCCATCGGTAGTGGAGAAGCTCGAATTTCCAACGGAGAAAATTCAGTAACAAAAATTAAACAAACCTTCCTTGAGGAAGGGTGGGGGGGATTGTACCATCCAATTCATGTTGAGTTTTCCTGCGTTGTCTTTTGTGTTAGTTCCTTCCCGCACCATCTTGAATTTGCGTTTAATATGCTAAACAAATTACCTTTTAACTCAGTTCTGTAGCAATTCAGGAACTAGTTTCGAGAAATAACCCAAAATTGTTGATTTGCCAGGTGATCCTTCTGAGGTAATGTACACACCCCTTTCATCCTTACATGATCCTTCTGAGGTAATGTACACACCCCTTTCATCCTTACATGATCCTTCTGAGGTAATGTACACACCCCTTTCATCCTTACATGATCCTTATGAGGTAATGTACACACCCCTTTCATCCTTACATGCCACTCGTGCCACAGGCCACATTTTCCATGCTTAGTGCTGACCTGTACAGTCGTTTAATATACACTTCCAACTAGTGTATGTCATGTATTGCTGGAATTAAGTGACTTTAACGGATGGAATTTATAATTGTAGGATTCTCGCTTTACATTGTTTTATCAGCTTAACAGTGTTCTTCGTATGATGAATCACTCCACGCAATCCACGCAATGTAATGAGACATAATCTGTTGAAATTTCACAGAATTAATACATTTTACCAAGCGTCAGATTATGTTTTGTTATTATGTCGACTATTGTCAGTAAGCTTCAATTGCGTATGTTTTGTCCTCAGTCACGGTATAAATATGAAACATGAAACTTACGCATCAGCTAGCCTAATACAGCGTTCACATGCCGTCCCATCAGAAGGCAGGTCAGACGTCGGATCCACCGTCAAAAAATCTCATATGAACGCTCGTCAGACATCTGATCCACGTGTCGTTCTTATCGTCCGCCCTCTAACCAGATGGTAGGTATACCATCTTGTTGTGAGGTTACATTCTAATGACTTGTGGTCGGACTACGCTCGCCCGCAGTGATCGCGCGTGAACAAGGCAGCTCTTCCTCTGTCGCCGCGTGTACATGTACATGTGCCTTTTTCTGCCTCTATGCTCGTATGAGTACCCTGGATTCTGATTAGGTGTCCTATCTGCCTTCTGATCAAAAGTCCTCACCAGAACGCGGTAAAACCTGGTTACAACGGCCACACGGTTTCAATGTTCCAGTTGGTAACTTAGCCGCAAATATGGCACGTATTTCTCTCCCAGACTCCCATTTCATACTGTGCGCTGGACTCGCAAACATGTTCTGAAGCTATGAAAACATTTAGCGTGCACGTCCAACATGAAACAATCATTAGGCATATAGGCCTACACTGATAATCTGAAAAATTCCTCATCACTTAGATTTTGCACTGGTACTCAATGGAGCCATACCTTGAAACTGCTGTTCCAGTCACAAAAACGGCTATCGCGGGAAATGCGCTACCCGGCATCACGTTTTTCAAGCAATGCACCCCACTCGAAAGGCAGTCGGGAGCGATCTGGAGAGCAAGTCAACATGGCAGGTAGATACATGTGTAGACTATCATTTATTTCCTATTCCATGTAAGTTTTCTGAACCGCTGGGAAGAGTTAATTTTTTTAAAAGTTGATTCAATTACCCGTAATTGGCGAAGTCACAATTTGACCTGAAGGTTACTACCATGTTGACCTGCTCTGTATTGGCATCATTACGAGAGCTGACTACACGCCCAGTGGCGAGGAAGAGACAAGTTGGGAGTAAGATTGCTGAATCGTAAAAGTAAAACATGCAATTGTTAGGACTGTCCAATATTTTTGAATATACGCACGTGGTCACGATGAGAGTATAAAAAGGGAATAACGTGGACTCGTGACATCTGGCATGATGTACAGGAGTTTTATACTATGTGTACATACGGAATTATTGGTGAACTTTGGATTTTTATGCGTAAACGTAATGTTGTATTTTTCTTTTCAAATATTTATTGAATATACAAAATACTCAAAACGAACAAAACAATGATGGTAATTCTTGGTAACAGGCCCACATTCAAATACACGAAGTTAGTCAGTGAGTGTGATTGGCAGCCGGTAAAGTTTGAGAGCTTTTTCAGCGTTTATCATTTGTCTATGTTGTCTTTTCAAACGAAATTTCAGACAACTGAGTTCATGTTTCAAATTTCCGGTAAGATTAAAAACATTGGCTACTGTAGATTTTTATTCTTGCTTGATATATGCATTTTTGCATATTCGCAAAACCCAATTTGTAAAAAAGCCTCGTTTCAGATAATTTCGCCCAAAAATTGACCGCCAGATATATTTTCTCTGGCGAACACACGCTTTTCTATTTCTAACACAAAATTTTAGATCTTTACATAGTAGTAAAAATATTCTTCGAAGTTTCAGATTCTGCCTTAGAGTAGGAATGCGTGTCGAGTGAGTTATCTCCCATGAAACAACAGCATTATTATTACAAACGTCAACGGGGTGTTCAGGGTACATCTGAAAGGTGGAGTATTTTGTTTTCCCGTGTTGCTGCACCAAAAGCGCAACCTGTTTTTGATAACTTTGAGTTGAGCTGCTGGTTCAACGTCGTGTGGATTCCTCCATAATAATCATTTTTGCTAAAACGAAAATTTGATGCCAATATATATATATATCGTCAATCGTAAACATTTGGCAATTACTTAAAACGGTATAAGCGAGCCAATTGGCATGCTCAACAAGCTTAGTTCTTCTGACACTTTATCAAAAAAGAATAATTTGACTTAGTGACATACATCAGACTTGGTAGTCCGGTGTACTGAAAGTTAATCTCATATTTTTACTGTATGGTCATGTTTCCAACACTGCGTTTCGAGAGAGATATAGAGAACTGTCTTCATGTGAAGTTTTCCGTGAATATGAACAGGTTAGGAATAGATCTGCAGCAGTATTGTTTTTATTGATATCTGTTATAGCGAAAGTCTGCTCCCCAACCATTCACTCTTCAATAATATCGGGCATGGTTAAAAATCTTTCAATTTCAAATTTCATAGTAAGAACTTTGAATAAAGCTATTGTACCATCTAACACACATAGCTCACATCAAACATGGTTTTGTTAGAAATTTGAATTCCACTATTATACCACAGACTTATCGGCAATACGTTTTCTGCATTATATGGTGTTCATACGTCAGTGTTTCTATCAAGTGGTTTTTGTTAGCTTATTAGGCTTGATTTCATGGTATCCGTCAGAAAGGACAGGTGGCCTGATGCCATTTTGCGGTGCATCAGGGCTCATGGGTGGGGACATTGCATTAAACATCCGAGCTAAAAACTCGAGAGTCCAGTTAGTTTAGAGCCATCAGCATTACAAACCACCCCATTCTTGTGTTCTGCGGTAGGTCATCCATTTCCGTGAAGAAATGTTTGTATGATTCAAAGCTGTGATCTAGACAGCACTAGACATGTTCTATAGTTGCCCAGTTTTGGCCTTCAGCTTATTGCACACTTTCCTGTGACTTCTAGTGCAACAGAATCAGGGGTGTGAGTTTTCACCCACTGACCATTATATCTGAGACGAAGCGCTACACATGCGGCTTCTCTCTCAAAGTATGTCTACAGTAAGTGGTGGTAGACCGATTAGCATTTCTAAGGCTGCAGAAGGCGTTCCTGGAAAACCAGAGTAATGCACAAACAAGCTAGAAGTAGCATAACTGTACTCTGCTTTGGTATCCACTGACTGTCGTTATGATTCAGAGAAACGGAGAGTGTCACCTTGCCGCGACAACCTCTTTGAGGGGAGACTGGTTCTGAGAGACTAACATTTTGCATATCTGCACGTATTCGATTTTTGTAAAATGAAAAAGAGGTTTTGTAGTGTTTTGCAAACGACCAAACACCAGTTATTAGTGCAAACATTTGGAAGTGTAGACCGCGCTTAACAAAACTACTATAAGTTTGGAAAATGTATTCCGTCATCAAATTGTTGACGACGCACTTGTGTGATCGTATTATGCAATGGTTAATGTCTCAAGGAAGCGAATTTCGTAAGCGCGTGGAACAGGGAAGACCCATTTATCAAGACAAAGAAGTCTACCTGAGAAGAACGAGGAATGCAGCAAAGCGGAGAATACGGGATTACAATAGACGCAAAGTCGATGTTCCGGTGGCAGCTGCACCAAGCCAAACAGATTCTTTTAGTGAAATTTTTCACAACGCTCATATGTTACTGAACAAGACCAAATCACTCTCGGATACTTACGGGGGCATGTTTGGGAAGCCACTTACTGAGCGCAGAAAGTCAAACAAAAGATTGTCGCCGGAAAAGACAAAACTGCCCCCGATTTCATTTGACCGTGACAGTAAAGAGGTGAAGAGAAAGAAAGACAATGTGTCATCCGATCATGATCATAGTCGTCAGCGGCTAAAGGAGGGCAAAAAGACCACCTCAGCGCGAAGTAAGATTAAGCCGTCAAGTGATACGATTGCTTTTAGTGAGGTGGAGAAAGAACAGTTCGACCATCATATGAGAAAACTGACAAGACCTAGGGACTGTCGAGCACCTGGGCTTCTAAGAAGGCCTCTGTATGAGAAGGAAAGGTTGGCGCTTTGGCAACCTTCCCACAGCATCGTGGAGGACTACGATAGGTTTATGTTCATTTGTGATAGCTGCGACAAGCCTGTTTTGTTGGGAAGAGGAGCATTTGGTCGTGTGTATTTAGTTGAAAACATGGTTGAATCCATCCAGTACGCTTTGAAGGTATTTGTGGCTGATGGTGTGACACGTCCGCCGCAAATTGAAGAAGAGGGCAATAAATTGATGTCGGCAAATAAGAGGCATATAGGTCCTGCATTTAGAGGATTCTTTCCATTAGATCACAAAGACTCCCCGTACCTCCATTGGGGAATTTTGACTGATGTTGTTTACGGTCAGACACTGGCACACTACTTAAAGAAAAATCGGACTCATTGTGACGTCCTCAAATGGACGAACATCATGCATGATGTCGTTAGGCAGGTGGCCACATTGAACAGGTGTGGTGTGAGTTTGCGTGATGTCAGCATGGCGAACATAATGATCGACGACCTCACAGGAAGAGTGACGCTCGTTGACTTCGCTAAGTGCAAGGCCATGGATAGCGCCAACCAATATCCTTTGTCGAAAGTGGACGCCGCCAAAGTGTGCATTCTAATGGAGCAGATTAACCAGACTATGGGCAGTGACATGTTTAGGACTGCAATTGACACTTTGAAAGAAACTGGCTTGTGCTCTTGGGAAACTGTTCTCAACGTTCTAGCCAAAGTGCACATTGAATCAAAACAGCGAAATGATGTAGCCTTGCGAATGAATGATAAAATGAAAGAAAACAAGAAATAGGTACTGGAGTGTAAGATGTTAAATGAATGAATCATATTACAATCACTGAAACCAACAGAAAGTACTCGGATAGCATGTCATAGGTGTGTATTTAACAGAGAATCGTCTGCTTCCGCTTAGGCGACAGTGTCACTACGCGGCACTATTTGTTGCACATTTAGTTACTTCACACCATACAATACACCTTCATGCACTTAAGGGACGACATGGGTAGAACATCATTTTTTCATTGGGTCACAATTCTCAAGAAATGACCAGTTGATGGCGTAGACGCAGTGACGTAGATTGATAGCTTTCTATTGCGTAACAGTGCAAGCCAGTTCATGCGCTCACCCAGGGGATTGGAGGGGCTCGGGAGCTCTAACGAGCCCCCATTTGGCGAAGTGGACAAAAAGGTCACCCTGAGAGAAACAATAAGTCCACTAAGAATGCAGGAACTATCAAAATTTGACGAATGTATAATTCATACTCTGAAAGCATCCCGTTTTTAGTAAAATGTCCACATTCTCACAAATTCGAGCGCCCATAGGGTGGGTGCGCTAATGCAGTTGAATGAAGTCTTTTAAAGTGAGTTGTTAAAGACTCGGAAACAATATCAACCTATCAATTATCACCGTCAGTAGTATAGAAAGTCATTTAGGCGCCCCGTTTATGAAGCTCCCCGTCAAAGGTCAAAGGGGAAAGGTCAAAGATCACGTAATATGTTTAATTGGACCTGTTAGAGAGGGACCTCGCTCCAAGGTCATGAGTGGAACCGGAAGTCATCGGTAAACCGGAAAGACGAATTGGAAATCATGTGACTGCTGACGTCATCAGGTAAGTTAGGGCTTGGCACCGTACACCACCCGGATGTTCTGGCACAAAAAGACTTTGAATACGTTGTGTTTGTAGACTTCAACTGATCGAGAGTGGAAACAAAATAGGGATTACGCTGAGTGCTGAATAAGAACAAAAGGTTGATTCTTTTATTTCGCGTGCGTCACGCGTCGTCGTTGTATATTATTCTCTCTTATCTCTCAACAACAGGTGTTGCGTGTAACCGGTGAAAGATGAGAAGGGGATACTGTACACCTCAACATCAGATGTCTCGTATATCACTAAGTTTATCAACCCGCCTAGAGTCCTCACCAAAACGCTTGAAGCATTTTACGGGAGCGAATTCGACCACTTGATAGACGTTTGTGATATCCAGGTTGTGTTCCAAGTTCTATTTCAGAAACGGAGTTGCCAACAGAATTTTCTCACAGAAGAAATTTCCCACCAGAGATCGTTGTGGTCGGCTCAGGATTTTGTTTCTCTCAGCATACTCCCGCGCAAAATCTCCATTGTCGTCTCTGCTGATGTCTATACATTCTTGAAAATAGGTTGCATTTCTGAAAAGTGCTCTCTCAGATGCCTGGGGTCCTCGATGTCACATTCCACAACCCCGAACAGAGTATCGTCTAGAACGAATGCCTTTATTTGTTCGCTAGTCAAGCTATAGAAACGTTCCGTGGGTAACTCGTCTTCTGAGAAAAGAACGTAGGGAATCGTTTTGCCGTCTCAAATTCGCACTCCCAGATCTCTTCGTAATCGAAGGCTAGGTCGATGCTATAGTCTCCAATCTTTCTAGTGTTCTCTTTAAGCTCACTCATAGCGACGGGTTTCGTTCCTCGCCCTCGGAGTTCCGTCATCTTTTCTCGTGAGACGGCAGTCGTGGGCGTGCCAGTAACATCCTTGGAATTGGAATACTTTGTGCGTCTGACGACAGAAACCGTCCTTTGGAATACGACGCTGACCCACCCTTTTTCAACCCCGTTGAACTGGTGACGAACACTGATTCCGCATTGCCACCCTACGTCAAATTGTTTTCATGTCTATGACGAATGAATGATCCGGTCGGTTGCTCGTTCATGATGCTGCGAAGTGAAGGTAGAGAGCATTTACATCGAAGCCCAGAATCTTTGACACCATCTTTGGTCTTTTTCCCACTTTCTCCATCTGCCTTTGGCGTATGAACTTCTTTCCCTTTTCGTGGTACCTGTGGAAAACAATACTGGGACTTCCGACGATATTCTGTTTGAAGGTACAGTCTTTGTGTTTTTCCTCAAACAGCGAAAGAATACGTTACCGATATTTTGAATTGAATCTTCATGGTTAGTCCGGGCACGCTGATACCATCCTTGAAGAGATCGACGCCCTATTCCATGTAGAATGCCGCCATGGTATGGACGGCTTCCAACATGGGTCCGGTATCATTGTTATTATACCACACCAAAAATATTTCAGACTCTTCAAGTTGTTGTCTTTCCATGCCTTCAGACAGAGGCCGTAATCATCGTCGCTTATCGCCTCCTCTTTCAAACTGCTTTAAAAGCCGCTTGAGGTGTTGGAGCCGTTTCGTCAAATTACCCACGTACTTGTAGAGAAAGAAACCTTTCTCTACAGCCGTCTCGTAAGCCTTCAAAAACTTTGCATAGCTACAGCCTGGGGCCAAGTAATTTACAATGTCGAGAAACTTTTAAGTTGATCTGTTGTTAAGCACACAGAGTTTATCACGAAACTCAAATCTTACATTGATAAAAGTATTGCAAAAAACTGCTTCTTCATGGTATTTAGGTCGTAATTTCCCGAATTGAAACCCATCGTCGGCATCTGTTTTAAGTAACGATCAAACTCGGCAGCCAGGTTTTACAGGAAGTGACGAGGAGGTTTATCTTCTATTTCCCGTCTTCGTCAACGTCATCCACCTCAGCGTTGTCTGCTACATCCCTACGAACTGTCTCTTGAATTTCTTCAAAGGGACCCACGAAACGTCTCTCTACGTAGGCAGCATGCCTACGATAAGATGTTGAATCGTTTTTCTCACCACTTCTTTAGGTGTCACCGTTAGATACAAACACCGCGGATCTTCAAACCTGTCGACGTTACTGGCCACTGAAACGCTCATGATCTCGTGTTCTCTCTTACTTTCATGAACGCCTCTATATGAAACGCCACCCTGTAAGGGCAGTACCGAGCGCTTCCGGGAACGACGTATCCCTGTTCTTCCAATTTCTCGAAAGCTGTGTTACCAGGAAAAACGTGCCTCACACTGTTATCGCATGTTTAGTTGTTGTCTAGATACTTTCGATGCGGTACTCCAAAACGAACCGCGGAGATTGCGTTGGTAAGACCTACAGCACTTCTTGATATCGTGAATGTGTGAAAAGTGGTCTTCTTACAAGTTGAGAAAAAGTTCATCTTTAAACTGGCGATGGGGTCGACAAAGCTAGCCAGCTGTCACCGTCTTGGGATTTTTCCAACTCGTATACGTAGATGCTGATTTGGAACACGTTTTGTATTTCTGGAACATCACCCAGGAAAACAACTTGAAACTGTTTCGATGGGATACCCAGCTGACGAAGACATTGGTCGTAAAGTTACTTGGTCAACTTCTCTAAGCTCTTTCGAGATTGCAGTCGATGAGCGGCTAGACAGCGAAAGAAACACAAGCGATCGTCGTGTTTCCCGTGTCCGTCGCTTGTCATCGTCCACATGCCTTTATTATGAACAAGATACGGTAGAAAGGAAATGGGCGCGCCGATGGGGTGATCAATCATGTGTGTTACGTATACAGTCAAGTTGGTAACGAGTTCAACGATCCACTTCGACGTGGGTCGTCGTTGCCTCACCGATTCGAGAATGTCCAGGTCAACCAGAATGGAAAACAAAACATCCAGATCAGCAACAGTGTGGCATGTTGGCTTACTCGCAAACAAAAGCAAACGACGACCGAACTTATCACAACCGAGGTAGATCAATGACTGACTCGACAGCTCTCATTATCAGACAACATGAAAAGAAATTGGCGCGAAATTCTTGCCTCCCAAAACGTCACTTCCGGAGTAGAGAACGAATAATAAATTAATTTACGAAAAGCTGTAATTAAGTGGAAAATATGTCTGGGATAACCAACGAACCTTATTTTTGCTAAAAATGACATGAAAATGGTTGCCTTCGCCTTAAAGAACCAAGACAAGCGTTAAACAAGTAATCCAACGCGTTGACTAGGCACGTGCGCACGTTGATTAAGCAGCTGTGCGCGTTGAATAAGCACATTTCAAACCACAGAAGATATTTCATTTAACTATCCCAGTAAAAAGTTTAACATTACAAATCTTGCCATCTTTATCCGAATACAGTTCGCGCTACGTATGCCTAGGCACAACATGGGGGAATCAACAATCGGTCGGAATTCAAAATCACTCTGCTGTACTGTAAAACCAATTAAATGGCATGTGATCAAACGTGGTGTCCGGACTTCAAAACGCGATGGCTTCACCCAAAACAATTTCTGGCCTGTGCTATAACCAGTTGGACGGTGGTCAAACACGATCGACTGCCGTTCTTCCTCAGAGACTCGCTTTGAATGTCTCGAAAAAATTCAAGTGACATCTAGTGTTTAGTTTTCGTACCGTTTGTTTGTTTTGTTCAAACTCGGCGATCTGTTCGACCATTGAGTTTAACACCGTCCATCCCGTTTTAGGCCCAGCCAATTTTGTGGGTGCGGCCAACTAGTTTTGAGGTAGGCCTACCGGCCAACCTGTTCTGAGGTCCATCCACCAAGTCAGAACACCGGCCACTAAGTTTTGAAGTCCAGTCAGCTGGTTTTGAATTCCGGACAAGTGGTTTTGTCCGAGTCCGACCCATTGTTCATTACTCCTTGCACTGAAAGTCTTCACGTACAAGCGCAATGAAACCAATGGTCAACTTGCCTCTGATCACAAGGCGGAGGTATTGCACAGGTTTCTAAACTAATAATTTAATCAAACATTCCAGAACAGATTCAAATTTGCTTTATGTTTATATCATACAAGTCAGAAATACTCTTGGCAGTAACTCCTATTCTCTCAAAACAAAATTGGAAGAACTCTTGACCGACCCAAACAAACGATTCCACTATCCGTACCACCAATAGAACTCTTGTCTGACACAACCAAGCACTTCCACTATCCGCACTAATAGCTGAATCCAAATCTTGGTCAAGGTTTTCACGTACAAGCTAATACAACCAATGATCAATGTGCCTGTGTCCCTAGACGTTGGGGGTTATTCTACAGGCTACTCAAATAATTATTAGATCAAACATTCCAGAACAGGATCAGCGCCAATTTGCCGCTAGATGATGACACGTGACTGTTAACCCAAATGATGCAATGCAAAGAAATTCTAAAATACGGTTTTGCTAACAAAATCAGGATTAAGAGTATACAAGGTATATAAATTCTGACAGGACTTTACAAGGTAACAAGTCGCATGTGAGCTGTTGATTGAAAGGAGACGCGTCCAATTTTTCGTTTCGACTGGCGTGAGACGATCGGATCATTGTTTGTAAAGTCGTACACAAAATCGTAAGCAACAATCCGACTGTGAAACTAGCAGGGGTTTAACGTTCGACTTTGTACTCTGAGAAAGATGCAGAAACTGTTGTAATGTTCTGCGTTGGACAGACAAAATCAAAGTCCGAGTTTGACGAGATGATTTTATTTACTAATTCCACTTGGAACCTCAGTGAAAACTTTGAATCCTTGTGAGTACCGTGTGAGAACTGTAAATCTATGAAAATACACAAAATACTCTAAATACATGACAATATTATATAAAACCGAACCTAAATTAAACTGTTAACAATAGTCACTCTAAGAAACTAGTCAAAAGTACTCGAATCTAACTGAATCGGCATATGAACTTTAAATCACATTTACCAAACCAACATTTATCATAAAACGTATTATATCTTAGAACATTTCATAGTTCATAAACTCTAATGAGACTTACAGAAATTGCTCCCTTTGATCTTATCCACGCGTGAACATCCAATTCTTGTTTTGTGTATCAGTATGATCCTTGTCAGTGACTGAATACACTCCTTGAAACTCTACAGACTCGGTGATCTGCCTAAAATACTTGATTCTCTAAAGTTACTGAGCTTCCTCGTCTCCTAACTTTTTCTTTTGAGAATGGCGCTTATGTTTGCTCCAGAAATATTTATACTCTAAGATATGACTAAGCATCATATGGACACTGGTCAAGGCATAAGTACATCGGTGTGGGTGTTTCTCAGAATCAGTCCACCTCAAGTTGACCACTCCAAAACATATTTTGATGACCATATCCTGTTTGTCAGAACTGCACTGAGAACTTAACAGAACTAAAGCTTTCCTGAAGAAATTGCGCAATACTCAAGTTTACCACAACAAGTTGTTTACAGTAACAAGTCCTGTTCTAAAATATTTGTGACTTTCAAAATAGTTAACTGATATTAATTAACACATTTGTTCATAATTTTAATCATCGATTACATAATTCTAACATTTTTCATCAAAAATGTTACAACTGTAACTGATGAACGTTACTAATAAAACATGTCAGTGTATCCACGAATAGCAATATTGCCAGAGGTCAAAGGTCAGTTAGGACAATGCTGCTCTCTGTGCGTCCTTCTCTCCTGGGTAATGCCTGATATGGATCGGTCCATAACTGTGTCGTAATTGACCTATCGCCAGGATTTTGAGTGACGACTTAACTGACCATTTAGAACGCATCATTATTGACACACTTTCGTTTCCAAGCCTCCATTTTACCCGACAAACAACACGTTGCACGTTAAAACTTATTGTTTGTTAGTCGACATTATGCAAGAGGGCGGTGCTTGCGACAGGTCAATTTCTAAATGACTAAGGGGCTACGAGAGACATCCTTTAAGCAACTGTAATAATCCCGTGAAGTAAAACGGCAAAGACATTTCCGTCTGAGGAATGACCACAGAGTACTTCGTGTGTTGTTCAAACTTACGTTGTGTGAGAAATAGCGTACATCGATGTCCGTGCCGAATGATTTTTACGTGTTTTTCTGAAACAGTGAGGCTTAGTACGGCACAACAGTTGAACTAACTCTTTCCGGAATCCTGGACTGCCAATACAGTACAAAACGAAATTAACACTATGATTTACGTTGATCAAGATATAAGCAACTGTTGCCAACACAGAGCTTTCTGCAACTTTGTATAATCCACTAAAAACGGTAACCGTGTATGGCATCAGCAATGCTGTGAAAGTCACTGATACAAGGATTAACATCATTGTCAGTTGGCGCTGTTTCGTCAAGGCTTGTGATTTGTGTGAATCCTGTGTTGAGCTCGACATCTGAACACGTTTTGTCGTTGCTACATATGTCTTGCATATTATGACAGCATTCATGATGATAAGAAAACATACAGGAATGATAGTAAACAAGCAAGCTTCAAAAATCTTGTAAAACTTGACAACATCATCGGGTATGTCGTAGTATGGCTCGTTGACACAACCTGTTCCGTTTGCATTTGTGTCTGGTCGAACGTAAATTAAATATGGCAAGCAGACGAGTAGTGACGAAACGCCTATAATTAGGGACACCGTAATAGCTCGATGAACTGTAAAATTAGATCTCACTTTTAAAGGTATCACAACGGCGGCGAAACGCTCGAAGGTCAAGGCCACAACTGTCCACACTGAAGCAAAGGACAAAGCAACTGTAACATATACGCTTACTGCGCACGACATATACGTCCATTTTAAAAAAGAGCTGTATTCAACAAGATGACTCAAGACACAGAAGGTGTCTAGAAACGAGATGACGCTGAGATAAAAGGAAATCGTGTGCGTCCTCCAGCTTCGTCTTAAAATTAGAAAGGACAACGTGTTGCCTAGAATCGCGACTGCGCATAACGCATACTGAGAGTACAAAGTGACTTTTGCCAGAACATCTTCTTCTTCTGGTCCTTTCTCGTCTTCGTTTGTTATATTTAACTTAACGTCCCACGCTTCATCAGGATGGAAGAGCATTGTTGTAGCTGGCGTCATTGAACATATGTTGGCAATTACGAATGCAATCAGTAGATAAACGCGTATTTTACTTTCGAGACAATGACCGTTCTTATACAATTAAGGATTGTAACCAGATACTACTAATTAACTTTTCGCTATGTAAATGTCAAGTGTGTTGACTGCGCTACGGAACGTTCAATTGGATGACAACAAAAAGTTTAATTTTGTCCGAACTTTACTATATCTCTTGAATATAGTGTACTTAGGAAGAATAGCAATTTTACGACACTGCCATTAAAAAATCAATATTTTTAAATGTCAAGAACGAAAAATATAAGGTACAATAGTTGGACCTAAACCAGAACGCGTGTATGTACACAGAAAACAACTCAAGTTTCTTAATGTGATGGGTGAAAATTTTACACTGTGACAGCCATCACAAATCTTTGTAGATATTTTTGTTAAATCCATAATTGGTGTAAGCCCAATTGTGAGACAACAAAAGGTTAGCATCCAATGGCTTGGAGAGCTTGCCGCTTAGCATAACGTCAAGTTGTCAAATTCGTTCCGGAAAAACTTCCAGGCCGCCAAACGGACAATGAGGTCGCCAAAATGGAAAAAACATGTGCGGGCGGTACGATAACGTGCTTAACTTTTCCCCTTCGACCAAAAACGCAGTCCTCAAGTTTAAACACGCCCATGTTCCCATCTGGCAACAGAAACAGCCGCTGTTGTGGCGTTTTCTGTTGTTTGGGCGAATATTTCACCCTTGTTCGGCTTTAATCTGAAGCACGTGATCAGTAAACATGCGTCGTTGTCGGATTTCGTTGTTATTTGCCGATCAATTATGACCTCAGCCTCTTTACTCCCTGTTGCTGTTTGATAACTGGCGACTTCATGGCGACTTGGGATTTTTACTAAGTTACCTAATAAAATCTGAGGTCGCATTGCATGGCGACCCGTAGATCACAAAATCGAGCCTTGGTTCGTTGTAGACTCAAATCCCAGTTAATTCTATACTTTTTACCCTGACCCATATTTATGTAATTGAAAGAAATCGAAGTTTTTATGTTTACAAAAGTCAGAATAGATGTTAGTGAGTTACCGATGCTTATTCACGGCTGTTATATAAATGGACAGTNGGCGGTACGATAACGTGCTTAACTTTTCCCCTTCGACCAAAAACGCAGTCCTCAAGTTTAAACACGCCCATGTTCCCATCTGGCAACAGAAACAGCCGCTGTTGTGGCGTTTTCTCTTGTTTGGGCGAATATTTCACCCTTGTTCGGCTTTAATCTAAAGCACGTGATCAGTAAACATGCGTCGTTGTCGGATTTCGTTGTTATTTGCCGAACAATTATGACCTCCGCCTCTTTACTCCCTGTTGCTGTTTGATAACTGGCGACTTCATGGCGACTTGGGATTTTTACTAGGTTACCTAATAAAATCTGAGGTCGCATTGCATGGCGACCCGTAGATCACAAAATCGAGCCTTGGTTCGTTGTAGACTCAAATCCCAGTTAATTCTATACTTTTTACCCTGACCCATATTTATGTAATTGAAAGAAATCGAAGTTTTTATGTTTACAAAAGTCAGAATAGATGTTAGTGAGTTACCGATGCTTATTCACGGCTGTTATATAAATGGACAGTTATGATCAAAGAAGCCTACAGTTTTAATGCATGTTTAGATTACATGGGCGCACCCAGGGGTGGCTCATCGGGGGGGGGGCTCGACCGAGCCCCTCAATTTGGCGAATTGGACAAAAGGGTCCGCGACAGTGAAACAAAAAGTCCTAGCAAACGAGACAAAAGTCCACAAAATCCACGGGAAGTCGGCGCAGATGCACAAATTCATAATTCGCGGGCCTGAACCTAGTGGCCCTGTTTTTTTTTTCTTTTTTTTAATGCTCGTTGATCTTTTTTCCGTAAAAGGTCCGCATAACGAAAAATTCGAGCCCCCCTATATTTTCAGCTGGGTGCGCGCATGGATTATGGCGAACAAGTAATTGTTAAAGATGGTTTCAGTCAGTACCGATAATAAAATACTGCAGAAACTAGAATACATTCAAAAGCAGGCCAGGCTCAATACCTCTATTTGGCAGAATACAAAAGCGATTTAAACCAGTTACCAACGCATCTTTTATTTCACATTAGCACCCAAAACAATTACACCCTTAAGTCCCGGTTGGACATCAACTTTTGGCCCGGCGCAACTGATACGGAGCAACTTGATCCGTGTCAACTGGCCGTTTACCCACGCAATTTCACTAACTGTGGCAAGACGGAAGTTGTACGCTGGAGTGTGGAATGCACATGCGCAGGTTTTCAAATAACGGGAGTTGCAGAGACAGAGAACCCGTATGTAGGTCAATGCACAAGCGCAGTAGACATGATCCTTTCCGCCTTGTCCCAGTTTCGCGTTTTAGATATATAATTGACACGGAGCAAGATGTTCGTGCCATGAAATCTGTGACATTCATGATACATATATGATTCTTGGTATGTTAGTTTGATAGTGTTGTTACTTATTGATATTATTTCTTTGCTATCCAATTGTTTGTGTTTATAGAAACTTGTTTTGGCTGTTAGCTGAGTCAGCGACCAACCCATCCGGGCCACGGCACCAAACAATGTAGTAGAATAGTGGAATAACTCGACTTAGTAGCAGCGTTGGGTTGTGGTGTGGACAGTCTCGGTCCGTCAGTGAGATGGTTGTATTCAGTAACTAAGTGTGGAACACTCAATTACACTAGTAAAGCAACTGGCAGTAGCAAGATGAGGACTGTCTTNATGTTAATTCGATAACTGAGCTGGTGGTCCTGGGGGTGGGGTCCACGATAAAATAAGGAAACTCACTCATCTAGAGAATTTTATTGGAAATAGTTTTGAAGAGAAACTGCTGTGAAAAAGTCACTCTTGACTTCTGTGCATCACGTACACCTCTTATTTTGGGAGCACTCCCACAATATGAATATGTGCTGCTAGCCTACCCGGCATCGGGTGAGTTTCCAAAAAGAAACACTTAGTTCCACTCAATAAAACTGTTATTCACGGTGGGGTAACTGGTGGGGATAACATCACCGAACGATGTTGATAGAAAGTGATTGCTAAAAACTTACCAAGTAATGTTGTGTAGTCTCCGAATGGAACTGCATAGTCATAGAGCACACACGGGGCTTCAGCATCCACACACTTTTTGTCAGTTAGTTGACCCTGTTGACCGCAATTGTCCACGAATATAGTAACCGTAGGTCTTTTGGGAATTTGTGGCCACCTGTCGAAGACTTGCACGAGGGAAATTAGCTATAATAAGGCTTAGCGCGACGACGTATTTTGATAAAAATTCCATCTTTTACCAGTTGTTTACATGCAGACAGCCACGCATGCGCAATTCAATCACCACTAGTACAGCAGCGACACCGCGAGGAGAATTCTCCGAATAGCCCCATTACACTCCACCGGGAACGAAATTTGCAATGTTGGTTGGTCTTTGATTTGACTTGGTCACGTCGTTATATTCTGTTTTTGGCTTTTAATCTTGCCGAATGGACTCTCCTAATTGCAAAAAACGGGAAAAGCTAGTCGAGCTCACGGCCCAACTCATTGGTCCTGCAAGTCAGCGCTTGTTCTATGTTCAGATCGAGTCGAGCTTGTGTATAGACTGGGTCGAGGGGGTTGTGGGTCGTGGGTCGACGGGGTTTCAGAACAATCCGTTTTTTCTCTCATTTTCATAGCCAAATACTTATTTAATTGCTGCTCAGTTACTTCAGTTGCATACTAATCCTTTTCGATGACCTTTATGAGTTACTAGTACTGTAAACCGTGCCATGGTGTCCATATCGATTGACGTGCGCAGGGTGCATGTAGAACACAACCCACGCTTATCATCTGTATAACGATTCAAGTTGAGCCAACCATATGACAGATGTATTCACCGGCGACGAGTCAAAGCAGCAATATTTCCCATTAACCAAGTGCTTTTTATTTCTTCAAAGATACGCGATTGTTATATGCACGAATACCAACAGGCAGAAGAAGAAGGCAGAGAAGTTTAACAAATCGGATTTTATAATATCAAGATAACAAAAACATTACAAAAGAAATACAATTAACAAAATATGAAGAAAAATGAAATAATAGTTAAAGCAAGGAGACGTAGCCCGTACAACGTGGACAACAATACACGCCATTATAATGAACAAAACATAAACTGTTCAAAAAGTTCACATGACAACGGAATTCTAGTTGACAACATCTTGAAAATCAAATTTTTCACACACTTTCAATTTCAAAGACTTTCAGATTTTCAAGGTACTTCACTGTTTCGGCTGAGGTTGGCCGGGTTGCTGTACTAGCTGACCAAGCACTAGTATACAATTCAAAATAGCTCCGTTCAAACGTATCGCTTTCTGGCCAGAGCAGAGGGTCCGGGCGTAAGTTGTAGGCGACGACAGCAAAAATGGCGACATGGTGGTCCTTGCCAACGTATGGCTGCGTTCTCGACAACAGCTGCCACATAGTGATGGCGAAAGAATAAATGTCAGCTTTCAAAGTTGGCTTATCACCTTTCAACAATTCTGGAGCTCTGTAAGCAAATGTTCCGGTAAGATACGAGCGATGTGTTGGGGTTATCTTTCCCTCTTCGTTGTCTACCATTTGACAGCAGCCAAAATCACCCAATTTGCAGATATCGTTCATTGTCACCATAATATTTGAAGGCTTAATATCGAGATGGACAAGATTGCTTGAGTGTGTGAATTCAATGGCTCTGGCAATTTGTAAGCAATACTTCAGGCGTCGTGTTTGATCAATTGCTTCGTTATTGTCGTTGATAATCTGCAAGAGGTTACGACCTTCTACGTACTCCATTACAATAAATGCGCCATCTTGGGGATGAAATTTTGACGGTGAACTCGTGCTCAACGTCTGGACTATGTGAGGGTGATCAAGTTGAAGAACGTTCAGTTCAGCTTGAAAGCTTTGTCTCAGCGCCTTGGGATTTTTGCTCTTTTCGTGAATTTTCTTCACTGCAACGTGTTGACCGAACATTTTTGCACGAAAAACTGTTCCGAATCCACCAGAACCGAGAGGTTCCATGAGGTTGATGTCTTTCCACTTCAGTCTGCGCGTGGCAATGTGGAACGTACGTGGGCTACAGGCTGAGACAGGACTCGCCACACATTCTTCTATCGGTAGCGAGAGTCTGTTCTTTGGACTGGCAACGTATTCGTCGAGGGGCATCGATAGTCTGTCCGTGTGAACCGGCATTACTATTAAATGTAAATAATGAATCAAGAAAGATATATCTACAGTTTTGTCTCATAGCAAGACATTTTTATCTCTACCCCATCGAGTTTTAACAACTGTTTATAGATCGGCAGCCTTGAGCACCCAGCTTAGATGAACGAGGTGACGTCTAATAACAGGAAAGTACCATGCGCGCACCCAGTCTAAAATGGGGAAGGAATTACTCATGCCTGAGAAATTGCACTCTGAAATTCCTTGAGGACAAAGACCACAGTTCCAGTGACTGATTTTGACGTTATCACTGGTTTGGGCCAACAAAAACCTTTGTTTGTACCCCGTCTCCACATGAAAAAGGCACAACTGACAGCTAAGCACACTAAATGACGAATTCTCAGAAATGAAGAAGTTCAACAAAACCGTGCCTTTTTACCTTGCTTCGTCAACCAGAAAAACTGTGATGCCAAAGAATGACGAAAAAATCTTATTTCGGCCTTTTGTACTTGAAATCGCAAATTCATGACCGCCCCGGTGCAAGAGGGGAGACAAGAATTCGAATGCTCTCGCCCTTTAGATTCCAAAAATTTAGATTTAAGTATGTGTTTTTGTTTTGATTTTTTTTTTGGTTTGAAAGCTGCACAAAACCATGTTAGCAAGGTTTCAAATGTCATAATTTTCCAAGAGACTTCGTTTTCATTGATAATAGTCGTGCCACGTTTTGGAACCTGGCGCGTCCTTTCCAGAAGGTAATTTACCTTGCCTTGAGATTTTTAGTAGGTACACAATACCAAATGCCTTGACTTTTTGGGCAGTGTCTGGCACGATTGTTCATTTTAAACCTGTTGCGGACATTACCTTGAATAGACAATTTAGCTCACTTTTGGGTTTCTCGTGAAGTCCTCGCAGGGCCCTCAACCAGAGTGCAGACACCGGTAGACATTATATTCTGTGCATACCAAGATGCATTATAAGTGTTTTTTGTACCTCGTCCATCTAGGCAAAGTGCTCTGAGTTACCAATCTATTACGGCCAGACATTCAACGGTGTGCCTGGAATTTCCTAACCGTACAGCCGACACCTACGTGCTCATTTCGAAAAAGTCCGAAATACATGTGCATTTCAAAAATTAAAAAGAATGTTTTAACTTTAATTTCTTTATTAATTATTTGAAAATAAAGTTTACCACTGATAAGTGTATTCTAAAACAAAAAATCTAAATCAACTACAGGAATTCTGGAAACAGTGGAAGTCTAACTTTGCTTTGTTATCCATTCGCTGATACATGTATATATTGCACACTTAAAATTAATGTGAGAGGGGCCTGCACTGGGTGACTCATGTTTGTATGTGCATCACATAAGTACGTTAACACTATTGATCACTTTCTTGTAATGTTACATTTGAATGTCATTGCAGCAGCATTGCTATAAACTATTTGTAATGTTATGTTTTTAAAGTAAAGGGTACTAAAAAGGACCTCAGGCCTCGTATGTCTGAACGATTTGTATTAATTTTAAAAATTTGCTTTTACGTTATGAGACCACGCTCACATTTTAGACAAGTACAAGTCGTTGTTTTTGAGTTGCAGTCATCCGTACAGGAGCATATAACTCACAAGTTTGGCTAAAAGCAGTGCTCGACTCATCTAAATTTCCTCACCGCCTGTCGCGCTAGGTCACGGAAATCTTCACTGTAGTATAATAAATACGTGGGAGCTATAGCCCCATGCCCCCCCCCCCAGGCCCCCTATTGTGCGCCGCCTATGAATATACGGAGAAAAGTAATCTGGGATGTGGCGAGGAACAAACTGATCAACACTTGAATCACATTTTTACATCTAAACTTTGATGTGGACTCAGTTGAATGAGCTTCGGTTGCATTTGTATGTACACTTTTCACTCAGTACAGCCCTTCATTAACGCAAAGTTTTCGATTGTACATTCTGTTGAACAGCTTGATATACACTTGCGTATACTATCTGCATAATTTTCAATCTTCCGGCCTGCAGTTGTAAAGCTAACAGCCAAACAACATCACAAACAACCAAGTTAAAATAGTCATTATATTTCTATTGACAATTTGCTTTACAGCTGAACACCGGAAGATCGGAAATTGTACAGATAGTAAGAGTGAATGTATATGAAGCTGCCCAATGGAAAAAAGTACTTCTTTAGCTATCGTCTTTCAATACATAAGTGCAGATCAAATGCTTACCGATTAATGAAGTCGCTCCATGTCAAATGCAACTGCCGCGTCGTATCAAGAGAAAAGCATGAAACCTTCATTCACTTCTAATATCAATGGCCATTTTTGAAACGTCCACCAGCTTTGCAGCACTTACGCGCGATAACCAACAGGGTGTACCAATAGATCCTACCTCGGTGACCTGATCAGCGGGAAATTGAATGGCTCTCTCGAGGGGGTCTCGTTGCAGACATTCATCATTGTTGTTGTTATCTAATACACTACTTTCAAATAGCTGCTTAAGAACCTCGTGGCCAAAGCGCCTGTCGCCCAAGTTAAACAGTTTCCGAGCTAAGATCGTTTGAGAAATCTCTTTGAATGGTTTGTTACAACAGAGATTTCAGTGCGCGCGCGCAATCACACTGAACCAAGCAAAAAGTTCGTTCGATACGGAACAGTATTAAAATTTAATGAATTACACAACTCATTTTTATGTCTGAGCAACTTGATTCCCATGATCGCCGTGTTTAACCCAAAAAGCCAACGTCCGCTGTGCCTGTCGTCATACTTGAACTATAACGTCACACAGAACCAAACACTCCTCCAAACATTGTTGTCGAGGGTCAAAACATAATATCTCGTGTCTTCACAGGAGCAATAATTCTCATGTCAGCTGAAAACAGGAGTATCGATGCGAAAAGCGCATCCAGAGTGCGCCATGTAATACATACGCTAAGTTTATTTTCCATTGTCTTTCATGCAAAATTAGGTCATGTGAATACCAAACTTCAATTTGCAATGTTCAGGTTGTAAATGATTCATGGTTACTCTGCCATGTGAGGTTGAAAATACTAAACAGTGCTGCATAAGGCAAACTTCAGACAAATGTTCCCTTCTGTCGTGTGCGTTATAATCTTTTATTGATTCTGTTCACGATTCATCTAATTGTTACGTTTCCGATGCTATATACCCCAACCGCCACTGGAAATCCTTTTTCAGTTCAGTAAACTAACGAAGTACAAGTAGCCTACATAATATTTTGATACATTGTGGTGCTTGATTGAAATTACTCAAGTGCGTGTTTTTACTAGCTCGGTTTCGGCCACATGTGTTCGCAAAGCTGGGCAATCTTTTGAAAGCAGGCGAACAAATCTGCGTCAAAGTAAAAGTACTAAGTGCCCCCTTAAACTACTCGAGTGCCCGGTGGCTGCTGTATGGCTATCTGCACAGATATTTTTTTCAGAAATAGACAGGAACTCAACCATTAAAAAGCAGTAACATACAGGTACAGGTACAGGTATCAGATATAGACAAATAAAGAATACAAAATATGCGTATGTTTTCAAGTATCGGTGGACTTTACTAAGGCAATCTAAAACTGGATGTCGTATTATCCTCTGACACAGCGCCACCTATACTGAAAACCCGTAGCACTGTGAAAGGGTAGACGGAGTATACGCTGGTAGAACATTATAGATTATACTAACATTAGATAAGTCACAGGTAGGCCTATACAAAGCTTTGCGAATATAATGATATATTAAGTTATATGTGATTTCTTACATAGTCACTGTCAGTATGTTTTCCTTACTGAACACGAAAAACGCGATGGAAAATGAGCGTGAAAGTTGAAGACTAAAGCGGAAACCAATAGGGAGCATATTCTCTGAGACCTCTACCCCCAATGCATCAAAGTATATATTGTTCCACTCTGTTGTGCTGCTTAATTAAACTGTTCTTTGACGACTGATTTGAGGAAGTTAAATGCGCCCCCAATAGCTTACATCTGGAAACTTAATTCACGCGGTAAATTTTCCATTATCGTAATGCTTATCTACGTTTGAGAAATTTAACGAAATCCAATTTCATTTGCGCATTTGCATATGTAGTTCAAATACACTGCCATGCAGTTACAAAGAAATAAGAGTTTCTGTGGGTATTCAATGATATCACCTAGAAGGTGCGGCAGCCCATGAACTTGGTGAAATGCTCAAAATGAAACTTTCCTAACATGAGTTTGGCCTAGTATGTAAGGTCGGTTTTGATTTGAAGTTTGTGCTGCGAAAGTTTCACCAGAGACCTGTCAGGTTTGATTTTTGCTGAGAAAGTTTCGCTGCTAAGGTTTCTTCTAGTGCTCCTATGCCACGCAGAACTTATGCTGGCTCAGAGACCTTGTGTTGTAAAAATGCCTCAGTAGCTGCATCTCGCGAGGTGTCTCGCGAGTGCATGCCATACTAATGATATAAATTGCACTGTGCAACGTCTCTAGATGATTGCCCAATACTAAAGTTTCAGAGAGAGCATGAGTTTCGTCTTGAGTGTGTGCCGACACTGAGATGTACGTCAGGTAGAACAACTTGAAATCGTTTTTGCTTTCTCAAACATATTGCAGTCGGAGGTGTGCTGACGTGTTTCTCTGTCGGAGGTGTGCTGACGTGATCCTCTGGGAGTGTTTCTGCATCTTACATCGCAGTGTTTTCATCTTCAGGCACCTCGCTGTCAGGCTTGTAATTAATGGCCGGATCTTCTTTACTTTTCAACAGGCTTGCCGTTCTCTCCTCTTCATCGATCGTGTCCGTTAGTTGACGACCTAATGTTTCTGGTAATAAAATAGCCAAGCCTGCCCCAATCAAAAGAGTAGATCCAAAAATAACAATAGGCACCCAAGGATATGAAACGGAGCCTAAAAGTAAAATCTGAGGAGCCACAACACCCCCAACTCGTGTCCAGAAGGCACAGGCACCAACTCCAAGGTTTCTGAAAAAGCAATTAATTGTAACAAAGCTCGTGTACACTTAGTAGAAGAAAAGTCGTAGAAATCAATTTCCAAATAACATGTGCACCAAGGAAACCATAAACGAGGATTGGACGAGTATCAACTCATGTGACTTTCCAAATAAGGAAGTTAAAACAGTCAGGAACTTGGCAGTATTTTCGGCTTGCACGAAGCCAACTGCGCTGGAGCAAGAAACGAGGCTGAAGTTCAGTGTAAGGTTTTAGTATTGTATTGTGGGACTAGATACCCTGTTCAGGTCCCATAAACGAAGTGCAAGCTACTATCTTTCAATTCACGGAACGCAGCTCTGAATTTGAACAAATGTCAGTATCTACCCCGCATTTGAGACCATAAAGCAACAATTCCGCAGAAACGTTTTACCTTATAACCGTGGGGAATAACTCAGACGTGTACAAGAACATAACGCTGAAGCAGGAAGCCGCCGATGTGCGACCAATCAGAGCGAGCGCTGTTTTTAAACCAGTGATGTCTTTACCGTCATCTGAAAACAAGCGCAATAATTTTTAATTCAAAATCCAAGGAAGGTGACCAAACATAACATTTCGAATTAGGGAATGTGACGTGCTAAAACAAAAGTTTCTCACTGAAAAGAACACGACTCGAAAAAAGGCCATTGCCAAGGGAATTATTATTCAAATTAATAATTTACCATGAAATACTGTCATGTCAGGAACTCGATTTGTATTGCAACGATTCGACGACTTGTCCCCGACATCGTCGCCATAGCACCGCATTCAAATCGATTCCACGACGAAAATTGAATTAGGCCTTTTACTCTCATAAAATCGGCCTTGTAATATTTCTTACGGTGTTAGATTCTATTTCCGTCACCAACAAGAATGTGGAAACTATCAACGACTCAAGAAAAAGCTACAGAGTTAATTGATTGGGGTTAGCCAAGCCTAAAATTGGAAATTCGAAAATGGCGCATCTACATATTGCCTGTGAGTTGGTAACGAGAAAGGAATCCTATCACAGAAAGGAATATCAAGAGACCTATTTCATGGAAGTAAATGGTTTCATTAATATTTACCCATCGAAACAAGGTGAAAACTTGCAATTAGGTGTATCAACACTTCTTAGTTTTCTATTATTGCAATAAGTCTGGGATGGGTATAATTTTGAGACGTTTTAGCATGCCAACAAGTTAAACACAGTCTTACACTTGTTTTATGTCAATGTGAAGTAGCAGAACCAGCGCGTAGCCTCGTTTCAACGTTTATTCTTTACTATTGTTAAAACCGTCAAGTGTAGGTAAGGTTATGTAGAGCCCTAGAAAAGTCCATATTTGGCCATTTTCAGATCATCGTATCACAGAAATGGCTGATCGGATTCATATAATATAGTTTAAGCTATAAGGAATTGCTTTTGAAATGCCCCACTTCTACACGAGGGTCTATCAAAAATAGGACATTTATGATTAATAAACACAACAGTTTCATAAAACGAAAACGAAATAATTTAGAAAACTGTAACGGCGTTTTTGAGATTTCATCGTGAACACTTTCTATAGCTAATGAAATTTAGTCATTTCTTTGGAACCATTGTTTTGCTATCAGTGAACATTTCTTTTTTATGAAATGATAGAAAAAAGAAATGCTCTCGCGACTGAATTAATGCCATATTGACAAAAAGTAAATCATCAATTTCCACAGGCTTTCCACTTTCAGAAAATATGCACTTTCACTGGGTTACAATGCATAGTTTTGTAGATATTTGCCAAAAAACACAGACTTGTCGATAGGGTTCTTCACATCCTTAAAAACCTACGCGACGCTAGTTAGGCTAACAGGAAATCGAAAATTTCAAACAAGAATACATCAATTTAGAAGTGGTGAATCTTCTAGTTGAAGCATTAAATGAACAGCACTTGGTCAATGACGTCTCATATGTAATTAGGATTAGGAAGACGTTTTAAAAAGTAAAAAAGAAATAATTCCACCAAACACATGAAACAAAAGAAGGGGGGTTAAACAAATGCTCCAAACCATGTCTATGAAAAACAATACCTGTCTGAGTAGGAATAAACGGCGTTATGATACAAAGAATACCTCCAAGAGCAAGATAGGCTATCAGTGGTTTATTGCGTCCAACTCTGGAAATTGAAGACACAGAGTGAATTTCGATTAGTAGATAAGAATGACACAGTGCTGATTTATTCATAAAGTATACACACTGACAACCAGCCTGATAAGTCCGATTTGCCGTATAAGGCAATTGATAACTTCAACCGGCATTGCCTATCAGATGCCAAGAATGATGGTAGTAAATATTTATGTAACAGTAATAACTCATCCTATTAGAAGCAAAGAATGATGATAGCCATAAATATTCATAACAGAAACAATGTTACTGTTATTATTCCTGGCTTCTGACTGGTGGATCTATTTCTGTGACAAATATTTATTATGTGCATGTATGTGAGTACTATGTGTAAATATATATATACATATACTGATACGAAGATATGTATTTCATCCCATAGGCGTCGAATAAGTCGAGTGCAATACGGCCATGGGATATTGTTTTTCACCTTGCACTGCCGGGACTACGTTAACAGTGCCCTCTGACATGGAAAATTCAAAAAGTAGGTCAGCATCCACTGGACCTGGTTCCCCAAATACTCATACGTGTGTGTGTGTGTGTGTGTGTGTGTGTGTGTTTTTGCGTGCGTGCGTGCGTGTGTGTGTGCGTGTGTTTTGCGTGCGTGTTCCCGTGTGTATAAAACACAAGCATGATTTTTTGACATAATGGAAACTTCTCGCAAACGAAAGATCCACGTAATGAGAGCACTTATAATAACTAAAAAGTGAGTAAACATCTGTAGTCATTTTCAATTTCGTCCATGTCACTGTATGGATAAAGCCAATCAAGACATGCAAATGACGTCAAATTATTGTCCACTGAAAGGTACAAGTTGAAATAGTAACACATGACATACCAGTCCAATACTTACTTTGTGATAAGGATTGTAGCGAGAACATAGCCCGGCATTTCTATAGCGAAGGCGATAAAAAAGTTGAGATATTTGTCACCGGATAGCGAGGATATACTGAATGTCAGTCCATAGTAGCCAAGAGATATGCAGAACCTACAAAGAGTTGGACTAAAGGTTTTGTAAATGTTTTAAGTGAACGCTATGGAATATATCTGTTGTTGCAGTAAGAATAACATTAACCAGTATGCTAATAAATCTCCGTAATGATGAACTAAGCTAGATGATTTTCGACCAAGAGAAGATTTAACCGAGGTGCTTCGTTAAATTGTTTAAAACCATCATTTATCTTGTAGTGTCAGCATCATTAAACCTTCTGTTAAATCACTCCATATCACAATCACGAATTCAATATCTCAAAAACAAGAAAACAGAGAAATCCACGGGCACGTGTCAGCCTCGTCCGCAAGCCTCAAGATGGCGCTGATTGGTTTAGGTATTTTGAGCTTTGGATGGGAAATCAAATATGTCAGAATTCTGACACACTTTTACTGAAATGGCAGGAATATCACGATTAATCTAAAGTTATATCAACGCTGATGTCCCACGATAAAGCAAAAAGACCCATAATGTGGTCAAATACTGAGTAGTCACAACCACCAAAATACATCATTATTCTTTATTGTACCATACACACCGCGGAAAACGAGCACCAATATCTGACGATTTTTCACAATAAACACTATGATAGATGACTAAAGCTGTGACTGGCTGTCCCGATTCTATGTGGTACACTGTATGTGTCGACCGATAAATGCTCGTAACTCAGATCAGCTTACTCATATTGACCGATAGTGATTGGCGGTGTTGTAATTTGACAGCTGATCGACTGGTGGGCCTGTTTTTTTGTGTTTTCGATATAAAATTGGTGGTGTTTTAAAAGCACTTTAAGTTTAGATTACGAAACATCTTTGATATTGTTGATGTGTTCGTTTACAATGGCCATTAGTCAAAAGATATTATTAATGTTTGATTGCATGCGTGCATCACGAGTAAAGAATCATAATTTTTATGTAACACAGATATTCGGTGCAAAATTTGAAATATGAACAATTTGATCCTGTAATTGGACTTGAGGATTGTAATTTCCGGTTACATGTCAACCTCACAGTAGGACCCCCTGGCTTATGTTGCTAGGCTACAGGCTTATTTTTACCCAATCATGTTTTGTTAGTAAACCAGTTCTTCGAGACCCAACAACTTTTTCCGTCAACAGTTGGCAGTCGTCTCCCTTGTGCGCAATTGAAAGTCGGATAAACAGGTTGGTTCATAAACGACCGGGACAAGCAAGGCTTACAACCAAACTGTCCGCTAGGTTTCTCGTTTCAGTGTGAGAAGTAGCAAGCGAAACAATCGACAGACGCGTCACATATGCGGATTTAAGAAAGGTGAGGTGAGCCTCCAAGATCATGGTTTCTGAGTCAAGTTTTACCAGCAATCACTTTAGAACACATGTGGAACATTGTAAATCGGTAGCGGCATGTTCAAATACATTAAACACCTGTCGACAACAAGTCTACTTACCAAATAAAGAACAGTATCAATGAGCGCTTGCGCAAATGGGCTGTTCGAACGAGATCAATGAGCGTGAAAGTGCGAGAAGCATTAGAAGTAGTATTCTGCGAAGTGGATTCCAGGTCTGAATCCTCTATTGACACTTTGTTGAAGTTTGCAGCAGTTTTGAAGAACGCCTTTGCGACGTCATACTTCTGTTTGGCAACCAACCATCGTGGTGACTCGGGTAAAACCCTGACGGTAGAGGTATACATGTTATTCAGCACTAGGTGGAAAGTCACACATGAAAAATGTTATAGCCTTCATTTCTCTTTAAATTACGTCCAAATGTATCGATTGAGATTCTTTCCAAATTAAAGCCTACTGTTCAAAAGTGTCGGTTTCGTCTTTCCAAGAGAATTAAGATTTATCCCAAAGGAAATTTATACATCAGAAAAAGACGAAATGATAAAATAGTGCTGTCATTGGTGAGACTAATGAAGGCGCAACGTCGTGGTTATAGTAACAGCGAGACAACACTGGCTCTCCAAATGATGACCAAAGTCTGATCAACTTCGGGGCCCGGCATCGAAATTATTAAGGTCCTTTTCCAGCTGAAGACTTAATATCCATTAGTTATTTTATAATTCTGTTAATTAGTTAATACTTTTTCATTTTTTCGTTACATCTGTATCTACCTTCTTGCCTTGTCTTTAGAAATTTTTCACAATCATGAGCTTCGGGAAAAAAGGGCACACCCATAAAACGACAACGGAAATTTATGGGAAATTCTTACCATATGAAGAATACGAAGAGGATTGACGGTAGAGATATTGCAAGCTGAATGTAATGCCAGTCACGTAGCAGGTATGCGAAGAGGGCGAGCAGCATACCACTTAAAGCCCAGAATACTTCAGTGACGGTACCTGTTATGCTGCGATGAGCGGGAATGAAGAATTCGGCCACAAACACGAACGAGCAGGTTTGAAGACCCTTAAACGAGCAAATTTCAAATGTATAAGGGAATGTGTATTATAAAATCAACCACAAAACTGAACCATGGTGGTAGTCAAAACCATAGCACTGGCCACACAAGACTTGATACGCCAGAAAAGCCTTTACTAACAACGAAACACCTGCCGAGCATCGCAAGAACGCTTACCGCGCAGTGTTTAGTGGAACACTTATAACTAAAATTGTGTCTCATTTGAGCTCTTGCTTGCATGGGCGCACCCGGGAGGGAGAGGGGGGCTCGAAGGAGACCCCCAATTTGGCGAATTGGGCAGAAAGGTCCGCCTCAGTGAAAAAAGTCCGAGTAAACGACACAAAAGTCCACAAAGGACACAGGAAATCGGCGCAGATGCACAATTCGTAGGCCTGAACTCAGTGGCCGGGTCCAGTAGTAGGATCTGTCCGAAACGATGGTTAATCTGTCAGCTTCATGAGAACACATCTGTCAAATCTTAAGACCTTGCAAAAGGATTAAGAGATACAGCAGCGGACACAAGGCGCTCAGACAGAGATGACGGCAATATGCACTCACATACATGTACGTACAGTATACATTTGTATGCGGTCGCATAAGCCTTTTTAACTGAGCTAAAGTGAGTGCAAATCTTGAGCACAAAGCACCTATATTTCCTGTTAAAGTAAAATGACAAACAATCTCTTAAATGACTAAAATAAACTAACCTGCATGAGTATTCCTAGCACAAAACGGAACACCACAAATAAGGCGTAATTGTGCACAAAGTATAAACAGCCACCAATCACAATTTGCACAAACAGTGCCGTTAGCAGCGATGGTTTTCGGCCCCATTTGTCCGCCAGGTGGCCGAAAATGATTCCGCCAGTCATGACACCGATGAAGTAAATGGTTGTGGCAAGATTCTTCAGATAAAGTTGATCACACACCAAATTAAACTGAAAATGTCAAAGTGACAAATCTGATTGATTTCTTACTTTTTATCTGTGCAGTAAAAAATGACCGCTTAACCTCATTTCTATAAGCTTAGAAAAGTGAGAGTAAAATCGGAAAATACATGCAGATTTGTAATTTTCGAAATGTCCTGTTTGAAGAGGCCGGGAACGCGAAAATCAGATTAAATTACACAATACAAAGTGATTCTCTGCCACTGTAACAGAATTCAACCTGTTCGGTATTTTTACGATTCGATCGTAAAAATTTTGAATTTCTGTTGATGTCAAATCATTTTTTTAGTTTCGAATTTCAACTGCTCATCACTTTGTCGATTTTTCTTCCACAAGGCAAAGTACGTCGCCTTATTTGATATGGCAACACATAGACATAGCACATTTCTCTTATGGAAACTGTGACCTGTGATCTTTGATGTAAACAAAACGAAGTCGACTAAAAGCACCAGCCACTCCGTTTAAGAGGCAACTGATGTAAGTCGTATTTAAAATTAGTTGTAAAGGTATCGTAAAATTCAAATACCTTTTCAAATGCACTTGGACGTCTTTCTAGGAAATCGCTTGCTTCACTGGCTTGCGTCTTATTGTGCTGTCGACCTCAGATTCGCAGTGCAATCATATATGGTAATCTGCCGTTTCAAATATTCATCTCGTCACTCAGCTGTTTGTCGAATGACTGAGCGCGTGCGCGCATTTATCATAAGTGGGAAGGAGATTAGAACTTTGTGGTGACTAGAGTTTTTCCTTAGCGTGTATTTTTAAAAATCGTGAATTTTGTGACCTTTTCTGGAAATTCCTTCACAAGGGAAAGTGAATAACTCTGTAGGTGAAGTTGCTAGGCAGTACTTTCGTCAGGAATTGTTAAAAAGATATTTTTGACGAGCTTTCGCGTTCCATGCCTCTTTAAGTGATATCTATTTATTGACAGCATTCGTCAGACAAACAAAATCAAAGCACGGAATGCTTATAAAATCAGAAGGGATAAATGTAGAAAGAACTAACCTCTGTAACGATTGTCTCTTCAACTGGATAGCCTTTGTAACGCTCAAACTCCCAGCCTAAGGGACAGGAAATTTCCTTTCCACTATATCTCGTGAAATTTTCAAATGCGTAACACGAGTTCTTTGCGGGAATACTCTCATTTAAAGAGAATCCGGAAGGAACCTTGCAGTGATGCTTTGGAACAGCGCCGTAGAATGACATTGCCAAATGGTTCCAATTAACAGGGGACCAGCAGCTAAAGCAGACAAGAATGTAGATTATCAGGTGATATCGTCCAGGGTTGCCCAGTTTCTTATACAGCTCGTCGACGTTCATTTTTGGTTTTTACTTTCTTCGGCCCGTTTTCAGCGCTTTCAGAAGCTCTGCAATGAATAAAATTTGTAACTAAGTGATTGATATTGTCCCCATGGTATCTCAAATATTTGGGCAGACATCGAATACGAAGAGTACTGGCACAAAGACGCATAGGCGTATTAGGCACGCGGCAGGACAAGCAGTTGCTTCCCATCGCAGTCTGACAAAAATTATGGAAAATTTAGGAAACTATTATAGAAACTAAGGGTAAGGCAGCATCCAATGGAATAACACAAGAGAGAAAGAGACATTACTGAAGCCGCATTTATAGCAAAACGTACAGAAAAGGGACCAATGAAGATTAAACAGAGAACTTCTGTCAACTATTGATGTGGAAAGAAACAGTTGACACATTGCACATAGCCCTTGACGACAGTCAACATACCAAATTTCAACTAGAGCTTTTCGAAGCGAAAACTGGGCTACATTCGCCAAAAAACGATTGGCCTTAAGATTTTAATGAGATGTACGTTGTTTGTGAATTTCGCGTCGATCGGAAGAAAATGCCACCAGCAACGTACGTACCGACAAACAAACAAGCAACTAAGAAACAGACACATTTCACTACAATGCAACCTACTTGGTGAGATCTCATTTCGTCAAGTAAATAACCTAGAAATAATAACGTTCACAACTACGTAGTAACTGGTCCACTGATTACTAAACATTGCATTGTTCAGCCACCAATGGTGTGACAGGATTTTTCAATTGAAGTCTTTTAGTTGCAAGCATCCATCGACAGTTAAATTTACTACTTCTGTTTTGAAAATATCGATTAGTATAGTCGCTAAAAAACGAAAATGAAACCAACAATTTTTATAAGCTATTTAGCTTGCACAATGCAACTATTTCTCGAATATATCGTGACAACGTATACTCACAAAAGATGAAAAGATTAGTTCTATCGCACTTTTTGAGAAGTTATTTTTGATGTTTTAAAGTTTCTCACATAAAACATTTTTAATTATTTAAAAATAAAAGATGAGGAAGTGTAAACTCATAGTGGGTTACAAAATGTTTAGCTGCTGAAATTCAAACACTGAGATGGGACGGGTGTGAACGTGCCCCCACCCGCCAGGGTCTCTTTATTCCTGATTGATTTTTACTGGCGACGAAGGAGTTGAATTTTATTATTGAACTGAAGCACGGTAATTGTTCATCGATATATTCAGCCATATATTTCTTCTCCGAGCCCGGTGAATTTTTAAGTTGTTTCATGAATGTAACATTGAACTGAAAGCGCGGTAATTCGGGGATTTGATAACTGCTGAACTTTTCCGAAATTGTAATCGAAAACTTAAAAACTGAAGGAATGCTTTGACGGGAACGTGAATTTGTTTTTATTCCGGGGCGCATTTATATATTTTGACGGATTTAACCTCCGTATAGGTCAATTCTGAATGTTATTCATAGCTGTGTTCTTTGCAAATTAGTGTAAAAATGGCTATTTGCTTCCGGAAGGAAGACATTCCACAAATTTATAACCCGATCTGTTGAGCTTACTGGCTAGAAGTCTGCCGAGAAAAACAACAACGTCGCCTTCTGTTTAATGTCGACGTCAAGGTCAAGACTGCAATAGGTTTCTTGTTGGGGACACCGAGTCCTGTATGTGTTTACTTTGTATTTTTAAATAGTAGTATCATATAAAGTTTCGCATAAAGCTCTCAAATTCGTTTTAAAGAATACAGGTGCTGAACAGGTCACTTAAAAGGTAACTGACACCGAGGATCAAATGTATGTATGTAGAGACAGACAGACAGTTTCAGTTATTTAGCGATTCATAATACAAATATGTATGTATGTATGTATGTATGTATGTATGTACATGTATGTAATGTACAACAATATAAACTTGGTTGAAGGCACGACGGTACTTGTTTGTTAGACGGCTATATGCATTCGCTCCCATTCCCTATACAATCTCCGACGTGCAGCTATAGAAGCAAGTCGGTCGTCAAGAGACATTACGATGTTTTACAGAGCTTTATGGAGACCATCTCTCCTAATCATTGGCCACACGCTTTGAAAGTCCCTACTGGCATCATGCGGGAAAGTTCAATTGTCGGTTCCAACTCTTCTTAATTGCTTCACATTTCCAACAGCAATCCGTTGGTGACAATTTTTAGTGGTTTCTCATGTTTCCGTCCTAGGTATATTTGCTGTCATGGGTCAAGTTTGGTGCCCAGTAGAGCCGTGTTTGAGCTCAATTTGTGGGATCCACAACCTAAGTGCATACACCGAAAGCAGCTGTAATGGTAAAATTAAAGGCAAGTAGGCGCCTAAAGCTCATCTCATTACCTTGAGCGCTGAACGTAACTGGCGATGCGTAGGCGCTACGTTCAAATGCCAAAAGGTGGTTGGTTGTGCCTACGTGCGCCTACGTCCCACTACAGCACTGACCGACAGACATTAAAATCTGTACGAAAACTCTAAGTGCTCCCAGCCAAGTGTCCAGTGGGGTTCGGCTCAGGAAATGACCCCTTCAAAAGGTCAATGACATTCAAGCAATGCTAACAATTGTGTGATAGGCCAGTCGTACTTTTCCTAACTCTAGTGCACAACGACCACAGGTATACAATCACCTTGATGCATCAAGATTTGAGAAAATATTCCGCAACGAATAAGTTCGTCTCCCTAGCGAGTCCGTAGGAAAACGCTTGGGTGTTAACTTAATTGTCGAATATCTTCTCAATCTTGTTGATTTCACGAAAAGGTGAGTACTTGTAGACTAGCCAAGAAAACCTGGGAGTATCCGGCGGCCAATTCAAAACAGCGACTCTACCTGCATAGGGTCCCGGCACCGCGTTTTCGTCCCAGGCGTCGCAAATCCAGAGAATTACTGTCCCAGAAAACAACTTACGGTTCTTCTAGGTCGAGAGAGCTGTGGTGTTATCAAGTGTTTCTGTCAATGTTTTCGACTCCGCGACCTAGTTTTCGTCAAGACGAACTCAACGCAAACTGCAGACTGTTCAATAGCTAACGGGCGGGTCATTCGCAGTGAAGCCTGACTATTGACATTGGTCGACTACGGATCTGTCTCCGCTCAAGTAAAACCTCGGACAATAAAACAGGTTCGTTGTCCGAGAGTAAACTCAACATAGGAAGTGCTTGAAAAAGAATTAAGCAACATTAAACCCGTGCTTTTGTAAAAACAGCCCTGATTTGGGCCCGTTAGCGTTGAAAATTCCGTCTTATCTTGTTTATCACTGACAAAGATACTATATCTATAAAATCTTTGTCACTGAGAGTAGAAGTGATCTCTGCGCTCGGAAATTTAAAGTTGTTTTTGTGATGCCTTAATGGAAGACAGGTTTGTAGTCGCTGTACATGGGCCACTCCGAATATGTATATTCGAGACGAGCAAATTCCCCAGAGCCTTTTTCAGACTGAACCGTGACTTACACGATTTTTGTGAGGATAGAAATTCTGCGAACGAGCGTCATTTTTGCTACGA
>NMRA01000025.1:1250877-1273259 GCA_002633005.1 Phoronis australis
CAAGATTAAGCGGACGTGAGTGTTGCGTGAACTTGGAATTGAATATTCTTGTAGGCAAAATGGTGACATTTTTGTTCGGTGAAATTTTTTTTTTTGTAATTATTCGCCTCGCGATCAACCATTTTCTCCTTCACCGTAACTCGTGTCGCTCAACTGGAGGAATATGTGAATGGTTATATCATTATTGTTTGGTGAAATTGATTGCCCATAGTCGAAAAGGTTGCTTAAAATTGACATTAGTTTATTCAAATGTAACTTGATTTAGTGCAGTGCAAATTTTTATGAACATGAACGTGATTATTTGAGTGAACTTGTCAAGTTGCGTCACGTATTCCAAGTTCACGCAACACTCACTTCCGTAGAAATGTCGTTGGCGAAGTATTGAAGCTAGTATCAGATCACAGGAACATATTGCTCAATATGTAGTCATGTCAACAATTCTAGACGATTGCTTATATTACAAGCATACGTTCGACTCTCTTCGAGACCTGCTGACAAGTGCACCCATACTGAGACTACCTGATTTCAGTAAACCCTTTATCGTTCAGACTGATGCGTCAGATATTGGTATAGGGTGTATGTTGTTGCAGGACTATGATGATGGCAGGTTCCTAGTGGCATGTGCTAGTAACTTACGGAAATTGTTGCCTCGGGAACGGAACTACTCAGTCATTGAGAGAAAATGTCTGACTACTGTCTTTCCCATTAGAAAATTTGAAAAATACTGTTATCGTAAAGAATTCGTCATTCATACTGAACATGAACCTCAGTCTTCAACATTCCAAAGAGTAAGTTTAGGCAATGGACGCATCATGACGTGGGCCTTGTTTTTGCAAAACTATCGATTTAAGTTTGAAGCCACTAAACAAAACAACATTTAGACGTGTTGCCAAGTTTTGTACATGTAGAGGCACTGAGAAAAATGTTTTTACGATTGACCTACATGTAAGTCTGGGTAGAGTTCAGTAGCTGTCTCGCAGCTGCAGAGATCTAGCCAAAATCAGGTGTTCTCCTTTATAATACATTGCAACATCTCACGTAACCTCTAGTCCGGGAGCGAGGGTGTTTTTGGAATTTAAAGGTCTCAGACTGCAGAGCACACACTACACAAAATATTTTCTTACTTCGTACTCAAAAAAGAGAATCTACAAATTCATCGTGCTACAGCCTTCAAACAGATTTCATTTGATTCATTGACAACAGAAACATGGGTGTAAATATTTATAACTAACCTCTGGTGTCTGATGCAGCAGTTATAAGCACAAGTAGAATATTGAATATAGCTACTGTAATTTGTGTAAGTTATCAATTACACAATGATGACCATCAAAACAGGAGATATCAGTACTCGAAAATAATCTACATGTAATGCCCGTAAGGAAATTATTAGCAGAAACAGTATTTGAAATACTGATGCAAATTCACCATGCAACAACTTGCAAACTGATTTCATTAATTGACCACAGAAACATTGGTGCAGACGTTAAAATAGTTAACATGGGTGCAGACGTTAAAATAGTTAACATGGGGTGCAGACGTTAAAATAGTTAACATGGGTGCAGACGTTAAAATAGCTAACATGGGTGCAGACGTTAAAATAGTTAACATGGGTGCAGACGTTAAAATAGTTAACATGGGTGCAGACGTTAAAATAGTTAACATGGGGTGCAGACGTTAAATTATTTAACATGGGGTGCTTGGTACATATACTTCAGCTATAACCAACAGTAGAATTTTGAATAATGGTGGCCTTAATTTGCATATATTGTGCAAATTCACTTTGCATTCACCAGCTATTGAGGTCCATTAAATTCACTGACCATGAAAGCATGGGTGAAAACATTAAAGTAACCTGTCTGCAGTGCTTGGTACAGGGTGTTATAAGCAAAAATATAATTTTGAATAATGGTGGCCTTAATTTGCATACTTAAAACAGCTCAAGGGTTGCAAACGGTCACCCCCTAAATAATGATTACCTATGCCTAGGTTACATGAAACAGCAAAGAAAAAGTTTATCCAGCAGATCCAGGTTAAGCAAAAAACAGCATTTGGCTCCTGGACTAGTCGCGAAGTCTTGTTTTAGCGGGGTCCTAGCGAGGTCTCAGCGTTTACTGAACTTTATCCTGTTGTCTCCATTTAATCTGCCTATTTACTGTAATAAGCACCAAGATTATGATTTATATGCGTGTCTTCACCGCAGGAAGTCAAACTAAATTTTTCATCAAGCAGTCATTCGACTGGGTTGTTATGTTTTGGATTTTCTAATAACAAGCATTCGTCCAAAATTGCTCGACCCATTTCTTCAAATGACAATCGGGAAGCGGCAGCCGACCAAAAGGTTCACTTAATTGCAGTACCACCAGCATTGGGTTCTATTGCAATGGCTTGCTATTTAATAAAGCGTTTAATGTAATATGTAATAGAATAACTAGGTAAAGTAATGATTTGGTGGAGTGGCCATTGAGAAAGTGTTTGTCCTTGTCCCATTGTTAGAGCGGATAGACAGCTGTATAGTTGGCTTCTGGCTAAGGTTGTAAAATCTTGATTGCTGTTCATAAGGTTATTAAATTGGCTACAGAAACGTTTGTGCGATTCCCTTAGATTAATAATTGGGCAACGAAGCTAAACGCAAAACCGATCTTCGGGCCTTAATAACATGATGCCTCGGGTAAATTACCGAAAATATCCCGGGGAGCAAGACAGATGTCATATAGATTTCAGTATCAATTTTATTTTGATCTAAGTCTTTATTACGAATTAGGTTGGGTACTGCTTCTCACATTAAACGAACGTTTTTAGCCTGGATTTACATTGTGCCGTACTCGTGTTGCTGTATGCTGCTGTAATGGAACCGAAAGGTCAAGGTCATGGAAATGGACTACGTCTACACACGGGCAATTTGTATGTAAACTAGTAATCACGAAAGGAGGCTGGTGCCCAAGCTGACATGTGAAATGAATTGTACGCTCATGCTGATAAGGAATTGATGAGCCCCTTTACTTTTCTCTATGGCTGGCCGAAATGAGAGATCCAATTTACTTTCAATTACTGTAATATTAGAACCCAGTAGCAAAATCGTGCAAACCAGTTACAGTTTAATGTTCGACAATATGGATGACATTTCCTGCAAAGTCGGCATGGAATTCTTGATACAAATATTAAAGAATCTCAAAATCATTACATGCTGACTGTCACTTATCTATCAGCCGTTGTCACCGTTTGTTAGGGTTTCTCTTGCTGAAGCGAGACAGCGCGAAAGGTCAAACATAAGAATTCACAAAACCGGCGATAAACCATTTTTGTTTCTACAAATAGATGCCCTTTTCCCATTTGAAATTGGTCACAGCAACTCACCTAGAATTCTCTTCTAATGGCGACTGAAACTAACCAAACGTGGCAAGCAACTAAATGGGCATGAGAACTAAGTTAACACAATTACACTCGTACTGCATACATAGAAAGTTCAACTACTTTTGTGGACATAGTATGATTTATAACTCTATGAGCAAAGCATAATTCATACAAATACAGTAAATAACGCATGAGTTCCTAAGATGAGCTGGTCAGTGAATGTAATTCATTAAATAAATTTTATTTAACCTAATTCTTCAGGTTCTTATTCAGCACAAAAATAATTTTCAAAAATGTCCTTTGCTCTTTTCCATATGCTGATTAGCTTGACACAGTTTATGGAAAGTTACCCAAATGTTGTTCATTGTATCGAAGTTTTTCTGTGGGAACTGGAACAATTATATAGGTATGCCTATTTTTCTGCATCAAAAGCAAAAGTTTACTAGACACAAAAAATAAGAAAATTGAAATTAAATAACAAGCTGTTGTTTACGTTTGCGTGAAAAATCCCCTCGTAAAATATTTCTACCCTGGTTGAGATGTTTTCCATAATGCAGAAAAATCGAAAATTTGTAAATGCCAGAAAAAGTGCATGTCATCTTTCTCGTTTCTGTTGGCGGTCTTTGACTCGGGCACTCCCACCTGACGAAGAAGTATTTGCTTTTTGATTGTATATACTGTTCATGAGATGTGATGTTGTTTTTTCTACTGAAGAAAATGTTGAAGTTAATGAACACGTGTTCCATAGTCGCCAACATTCGAGAATGAAAAAACAAGACACATCGATTGAAAACCAAGGCAACTGGATACAAAGCTGGGCATCTGGGTCTATGGCAAAACGCAAGGGTGAAATATTCGCCGTAACACACAAAAATGTCTCGACAGCGTTTTTTGTCGAACGGGAAACGTTACACCCGACGATGTTTTTCTATTTGATTTTAATTGAACAGGCATTTGCAGGTGCCTCAATTTCTTATTAGTGGAACGGGAAAATAGGGCTATGTCGAATGGGAAATTACTGTAATATGTTATAATATGTCATTGTCGACGTGTGTCAAAAAGCGGGACATCTTGATGGTGTGGCGGGATGGCGGGAAAATTCAAAATGCGGAACAATTGACAAGTGCATTGTACGCTGTCAGCAACACATAGTATTGGATTGGATTTTTACAAGGTGTTTTTTTTTCATTTTTTAAATTTTATTTCACAGTGTAGGTAAATACTACATATAACATTCACTGCTCAGAAATCGAATAAACAAAATAATATTTGGGCAACAGGTAAACATTGCACGAGTAAATTATTATAGTAATCGTTGGAAATAGTGATAATTGATGCAAACATCAACACCAGTAGTTTTTCGTAAGTCACGTAAACACAGGAATAGGGCGTAAACTTCATTTAGTACTGCAGAATAAAGACTCAGAAACCAAAAGTCACTTTTTTGTAAAATACAGTAACTTGGTTTTAACACCCAAAAATTTCTTGTTGAAGAACTCCTAGCATGTAGTTTGATAGGGTGTCGAAAGTGATTCTAAGACTAGAGATGAAAATATATCAGAGGCCAGACTATTCTCTGTATCCGGCCAGGGCCACGGGTCAGTTTGTTGAATAATTCTACGGGGAAATCCCTGGTTGTCTAGAACAGTAGCTTAAGAGTCGTGCTTTGTGAAGAAAAATGTCTAAATGAAGTTGAAGCAATGGACTTGGGTTTTAACTCGGGCATCAACGAATTGACTCGCTGACAACGTCGGTTATTTGTGACTTAACCCACAATAACATAAGGAATTTCGTTGTTTAATGGCACTGGTTAAATCTTATGATCTCAAGTTCTATATCTATGATAACAGAACATCAATTATTTTGATTTATTACCCTGCGACAACAATACATGCTTATCTAAACGAGCAATTAGGTGAGGTTATTATTTACAAAGTGTCCCAAAATATGTATTTATATTTCAGTACAATGCCGGGAGTTTAAGTTTAGTTCCCGTGCAAAAGACTCTGCGCCAGGTGTACTGTAGGGTTACACCTTGTCACGTGAGCCGTCACGTGAGCTGTCACGTGCATCTACTATATGCTCGAGGAGGGCAAAAAAACGAAAATTTACCGCGAAATGGTACTGATAACTCCAAAACGTCAAGGAAATGCAAAAACAAATTATTTTCTCCCAAAGCTAATAAACAATGCTTTTAGTTTGGTCTGAAGGCTTTAAAATTCCTTTTTGATCATCTCTTCACGAATTCGAAGCATAAAGTTTGCTGGTGAAATAAACTACTCTGTTATTGACATCTGAAATGTAGGGACATTTTGGGACACACTGTATATTTGACAACGTGTCGCTGTTAATTGAATGCTATTATAAATGGGAAGTAATTGTGCTCTTTAAATTCCTAAAATACACACCGTGAGAATTAAAGTCAAATCTAGCCTATTGGTGCTAACTGTTATTAAATATTGCTTCATTTGAAATTGTGAAATGTTATCAATGATTAATTACGGTGTGAATTTTCATATGATGAATGCTCATTTTGAAAATTCATGATAAATCAGTAAACAAAGGTGCCCTGCTATCCTTAAGCATCCGTAGAAAACACGTGATCGGTAACCGTTATTGGGGATAAAAATAGAGAACGTTGGAGATGCGTTCACTAGAGAGATAGGAGACACTACACGACAGATGTTCAGAGTCATATAGATATAGTTGCAGTTGTCTAGATATGGATTCCAAACTGTATACAGTGGTTGTTCTTGCTGCAGTCTTGTGTCTAATAGCTGCTGAAGGTAAGCCAACCTCACGTTGCAGAATAGTGGGTAGGACTACAACAAGTTTCTTCAGACCTTTCTCACTCTAGCAAATCTGAACGTCAAAAACAGCTAGGAATCGATGTGATTGATCAGTAAACAATTTAAAGTTGTCCTGTTTAGCTGGCAAAAAACGGAAAGCGAATTCGGTCTTTTATTTTTTATAAAATTGGTCTCATAACTAATTTCTGACACAAAGAAGAATATCGAAACCTTTAGCGACTCGTGAAAACCGTTCAGGTTTATTAAGATTGGCCAACCCTAAAATTGCAATTGGAAAACGGTGCACGTACGCATTGCTGGCAAAGGAGATGGAAACTTACCATAGTGAAGAATAATATGAGATCGATTATACGAGAGCAAGGTCAAAGGTCAGTTTAATCGAAGGAAAGATACGACGGTTTTTCTGTTACCCGAAACTCGATTTGCGTCTCGTGTTAACTTTATACCAAAAAAGCTAGACCGACCGCCCATACCTTCTGTAAATCCAGCATTCATTTTCTTTGTTCTTTGCAGTAAACAAAAAGAACATTATTATTCCACGTATTTGACGAACGTCGGTCATAAAAAAAATGTTTTCGCGCCGGTAACAAAGACGAATTTACTCAAGGAAGACAGGAGTTTTTAGTGGAGCATTATGGGCACAGAAAGTAATTTTCTTAGATCAGTCTGATCTCAGCATCTAAAACGGTACCCCCGCGTTTGCATACTGAAACTCTGATTGCTGATTTCAGTCATAGTCGATAAAAGTCTAAATACTTTACGCGCATTTAACAGAGAGAATTTGTGATTAGAATTCGGTCAATTTTATTTAGTTACATAAGAGGGACGTTTATCATTCAGACGCAAGTAACTCGTCTTTGTTTATTTCACACAGAAATAAATCTCGGGAAAAATGTAAAAAACATTTGGACTAACAAAACATCTGAACTCAAACTTTCACCAGTCACATCATACAATTACTTCTGGAAAATCCTCAAAAATGACTCAAATGAGCGGTACTCCAGCCCGTATCTGAAAAAAGATTCGCATGAAGGGCAATATTTAAGGAATTCGATCCACGGTTGTGCCTTCAACTGCATTAATGTCTTTATGGTAACAGAACGATTTTTTCTTTTTGTTGGTAAATATTGGTTTGTTTTCTTTTCAGAATTCGCTGGGTGCTCTAACCTATGCAAGATATTCTGTGAAGACGATGCAGCTACGTTTAAGGAAAATGTCAACCCTGAAGAATCACAGTGCTCTTGTCGCGTTCGTGAACCACAGAGCGGCCCAGAGGAATTGGAGAAAAAGTGCGATGGCGAGTGCAATGCTGCTTGTAAAGCGTACGGATTTCCAATCGGCATGTTTTCCATGAGTGACAACTTGAAATGCTCCTGCGCACGGGGTTAAAAGACAGTGCTTTTTAACCTTAACATGAGTCAATAAGAAACGGTATGATATCCGTTGGTAACAAAATAAATGACGTAACTGCCACAAGACTACTGGTTTACAACTTGCTTTAGGAGAGTCAGTATTTCAGTCACAGCTGTAACCTTTCAAACTGAATATTTTATTACTTGAAAAAATCATGTATACGTTGAAATTAGAAATGAATTCACTTTACCAAAAGGCACACACGGCACATTTATTCAAAGCATCCTGTTTCTTCATATACGTACATCATTCATGCTGTATTTCAGTAACGAATCATAGTTTACATTGTTTGAAAAATGTTTAGTGTTGATTTTTTGTTAGTATGGTATTTTATGATAGCGCGCCACATCAAATTTCACAAAGGTGCTATATTAAGTAAAGGGCAGTCCCAACTGTAGCTGTAACTAATTCAAAATACATGTGCGCACTCAGCTTTCAGTATGGCGGGCGCGAATTCCCGACGTTGTGGACCTTTTGGTAACAAAACAGCGGCCGATCAAAAAAAAAAACGGGAGCACCACTTTGAATTGCGCGTTTGCACTTGTTTAGTGGACTTTTGTCTCATTTTCTCGGACTTTTTGTCTCTCAGAGGCGGACCATTTTGCCCACTTCGCCAAATGGGGGGCTCGGTCGAGCCCCCCGAGCCCTATTGGGTGCGCGCATGAAATAGAAATTATTAAAAAATAAACTATCGGTATTATTCAGATAATCTAATCTCGCAATGCCAACAACATAACGCCATCTAGTGGAAGCTTGCGGTATAATCGTGATGTTGAAAAAAGTGCGCTTTTCAAGTCATGTTGCACATTCCTAGTTCTTCATATTTCATAGTAAACACGAAAGGCATCAAAATGATACAAAAAAGAAGCAAAAATTAACAGTGCCACTGTATGTGGAAGACAATACGTTACAATTTGAGGTGCTCACAATCCGAAACAAAAACGTTTACTTACGCCAGCGTAAGCAAATCAATAAACATAAAATAAAGCAGTTAAAACACAAAATTGACATCGAACAAGAACAGTTTTCATAAGGATTTTTAGATCCCATAAAACGCATTAATTTAATTAAAAGTGGATTTTTAGTAACCATTGTAGCCTAAATTTTCCATTTGCCTGGTGCTTCTGTTTAAGCGGCTAGAACGGTAAAACTCAATTCTGTGACACCACAGTTTTGAAGATTCATAGTTGGCAAAGTCCAAAATTCAAATATTTCAATTTCAGCAACCAAGCAAAACTGTGACGAACCCCTTTAAAGGCGAAGGCAACCTTTTTTCATGTCACTTTTCCAAAAATAAGGTCTGTTGATTATCCCAGACATATTTTTCACTTAATAACAGCTTTTCGTAATTTAATTAATTTCTCGTTCTCTACTCCGGAAGTGACGTTTTGGGAGGCAAGAATTTCGCGCTAATTTTTTTTTCATACAGTCAGACTGTGAGAGCTGTCAAGTCAGTCATTTTTCTACCTCGGATGTGATAAGTTCGGTCGTCGTTTGCCTTTGTTTACGAGTCAGCCAACATGCCACGCTGTTGCTGCGTACCAGGATGTACTCATTATCGTCTGTCACACGCGCTTTGGGTACCTTGCATCGCTTTCCAAAGGATGACACACTTCGCCGTACTTGGCCAGTTCGTTCGTGTGAAGAACGTAGTGCTACCCGTCCACGCAACGTACAAAGCAGTGGCAAGCATTTTCAGCCTTCAGATTACGACAGAGATGTGTACGCTGAATTGATGAAGGTCCCTGCGAAACAACGCCTAAAGAAGGGTTCCATACCGTCACTGTTGATTCAAGGCAGTGCCCCGTCGCCACCCCCGAGAAGTGCGTTTTTGAAGCGAGAAGCCTCGCAAGCTGTGGCCACTATAAACAGTGACTGGAACAACTTCATCTACTGTCACCCATGCCTCCGAACTTACCCCATAGCGTGCAATTCCAGGAACTAGCAGTGATTCCCCGTGTGCTGTTGTCTCAGAGCCTGTAAGCAGCCCTGCAGCGATGTAGAGTAGTGGGAGTGAATACAGGCCCAGTTTGACACCCAATGAAAAGGACAGTTCGTCATCATCCAATGAACAGATCTGTGAGCCTAAGTTTGATAAGTTTATTGTGGACTTGTATTGGAGCTATGTAGAAGGTGCCACGTGTGTGACGAGGGAGTCGCACGGCGGGATGTAAGCAGTTTGGGTGCTCAAGTCACCATCCACTGGGAGTGTGCCGCGGGACACTCGGGCAAGTGGGACAGTTCTTCCTCTGTACGTACTGAGACGATAATGTACATCTCGGTAGGCAGCAACAGCGTGGCATGTTGACTGACTCGTAAACAAAAGCAAACGACGACCGAACTTATCACTACCGAGGTAGAACAATGGCTGACTCGGTTGCTCTCTTAGTCAGACCGTATGAAAAGAAATTGGCGCGAAATTCTTGCCTCCCAAAACGTCACTTCCGGAGTAAACGACGAGTAATTAATTCAATTACGAAAAGCTGTAAATCAGTGAAAAATATGCCTAGGATAATCAACGAACCCTATTTTTGCTAAAAATGACATGATCAAAGGTTGCGTTCGCCTGTAATACAAACTTTAATATATGCTTTCCTTGTGATTTATTCTGATATGTTGAGATAGAATTCACCGTTTCCATTGAAGATGTCACGCCACAAGTGGCTCACGAAGTCTTGCGTTTACGGAACAAACCCACGGTATCCCATGTGTTAGCAAGTCTACGCCACTGGTTAAGCTCTTCCGATATCCCGCTTCTGCTTGCATGGTCTTTCTTGATTTTCGCAAACTCGAGGCAAGCCTTGCAGAACGCACCCTGACTTCACTGAGAAATGTGAAACCAAGACTCCGGCAAACTAGTAGCGTAGTGGTCGCACAACATTTCTGGGATGATGCACCATCAAAGAACCATAAAAATGCTCGTGAACTTGCCATGAATAGATTTTTTGCAGCTAGATTACAACTAATGTACACAAAGATGAACTTGTTTCGTCCGTTCTGCATTTATTTCTATCTTTACACGTGATTATCTCTGTTTCGTCAGGCATACGTCATGTTCTTCATGCAAACACATTAAAAAAAAACTCCCTTCCACTGCATATGTGAATGAATTAAGCTATAAGGTACACCTAACTAGAGAGCAATGAACAGTTTTCGCAAACGGGTCTTTTTCAGTAAAGGCTGATTTAAAGGGGAAGCTCCCGGTATGATCGCGCAACAAACAACTCTGACTGAACCAGGCAACGTTGCAGAGTTTCGCATAGCCTTGCCTTTAAGTACGGAAGAATACCAGCGCGGTCAGTTGTATTGTATCGCAGAAGCCAGCAAAAATGAGACGGGTGGAGGGGAGGGCGTGGAGGTACTGAAAAGTGAGGATTTTGATGAAACCAAAAACGTTCCTCCGTGGCCCCTACTCGGCGGCCGGTACACGGAGGGACAATACACATACAAAGTATATAAACTTTACAACAAAGTACCTGCAATCATACGCATGTTGGCGCCAAGAGGTGCTCTCGAGATACACGAGGAGGCGTGGAACGCTTATCCGTTTTGTAGAACGTTGATGACCAACCCAGTATATAAATCGGATGAGTTTTATATTCTGGTAGAGAGTTTGCATCTTTCAGATAAAGGTGAAACGGAGAATCCTCATCAACTTACAGGACAACGTATGAGCATGCGCCAAATCATTGACATCGATATTGCAAAGGAGGAAAGATATCCTTCAAAACAAGACTATGACCCGACTTCATTTAGGTCTGAAATTACAGGTCGTGGGCCGTTGTTGGACAATTGGCAACAAAGTAGCTCCCCTGTGATGTGTTGTTATAAACTTGTTAGCGTATGCTTTAAGAAATTTCTCATACAGAATAAAATCGAATCGGTCATCCTTAAGATCTACCGCCAACTCTTCGCGAAATTTCACCGCCAGCTGTTCTGTACTATAGACCAGTGGCACGGGCTGAGCATGGACGACATTCGTCAACTTGAAGAATCCACAAAGGAAGAACTTGAACAAGCTATAAAGACCGGGAAGGTGAAAGGCACAAAGATTGAAAAGGAGGGGGAAGAGGACCAACCTACTGGCACCCCATTATGAAGGTGGTGGAGAGGGTCGTCTGCTCTTTTTTCATTGAGAGACATTCAAACGTTCGTGTTTGTGTATTAGATCTAAAACGGTTTCACAACAGAGCTTTTATTTTCATAGAAACGAAAGTAAGCAGGTACATATTTACCATGGAAGGTAATTTGCCCCCAACGTCTGATCTGTTCTGGGTACTTTTTGTTGAATTAAGTGGAGTAACTGGTTTGAGCTAAGATGTTGCCTGATTATTTTCTCACATTTACGCAAAACGAATTTCACCGTAGTGTTTACTGTAAAAGGTCCACTCAAGTATGCATATGCAAGCAAACGTGCAACGCCACCTTTCAAAGGCTGAAAATATTGCTTTCCCGCACCACTAAATTCCAGTTTCCAAAGCCCATTCCCGCACCAGCTGACACCAAACCCGTGGTACATATACCCACACTTCTGAGCTACTCAGTGAAACAACTTTAACCCCGGGGACCAGTTTCTGTGGCCGAACCTCTACTCCATGATGTTCATATGTAATGTAGAATGGTAGCAACAACAGTGCCTGTGAAAATACTTAAAATCTGCGTTAAGATCTTGTTTAGTTTTCGGAAAATAATAATCAAATTTATCACATCAAAGAAGTAAGGGCAAGAATCTTCAGGAACTGGTATTTTAGTATTCCCAGATTCAAGTGTTTGAAGCTTTCGTGTATTGCTATCGTCAGCGATGAACGTCGTCTACGGTCAATCAGAGCGCCGATGGGGATATTTCATCACTAAGCCTCAAATGGCTAAACCGATCAGCGCTATCTTTAGGCTTGGGGATGAGGCTGCATGGGGTAGTTAACCTCTGCCGTTACCGGTGTCACGAAGAAGTTGTTGTCAAACAAATTTTCTCAATAACAAAATTACGTTCTCTGTTTCATTCCACAATTAAAAGTGGAAGTGATAGAAATTTAAGAACCTACATGTGAACATGCTCCTACATATTATATAAACAACATTTATTCTGACAAGCAGAAACAACAAAGAACACAAAACAGTCACTTTGTTCTTGAAGCAAAATCAGTGAGCCAACATAATATTGCTATAAAACAGTGAATTACATCTCAGTTATAGCTTATAGAAACTCCAGGTACACGCAAATAGATGACATACCAAAGCTGACTGTTGGGTTCAGCCTCTGAGTGCTAGTTGCGTTGCGTAATTTTCACTAACAAATTACGAGTCAGGAATGAATTAAGAATGGACGGATGGATGGATGGATGGATGGATGGATGGATGGATGGATGGATGGATCGATTGATGATACGTTAATTTGCCAAGTAGCTATAATTAGAACAAAATAATCCAAAAGTAAATTGTACATTGTGCGACCTGCTGGCTCATAGAAAGCTGGACGTCAAAAACAGAGGCTACTCCTTCATGGGTACATGTAACTGACATTTCGCATAGTACCACACTGTGATTACGTGAAGATGCAAAAACACAAAAATTTACAATCAAAATCAGACTAACTGCACATTATACGTGCTGGTGGAATGGTTATCGTAGCTAAGGAAGGGCTTTTACTAAAATGATAATCACTGACTGGGATGAAGCAGACAATTACGTGTGTTAGGGTTTGTCGTCCATGTGACACGCCTCTAAGCACATTTACGTAACCTATCAAGTCCTGGGCTGTCACTGGACGATCAATGTACACGTGACCTATCAACAGGTTCGTGTGTACGGTATCCCCAAAATGACCACAAAATTAATTAATTAAAGTGGCCCAATGCACTGCTAGTTCTCTCAAAACCTTCGAATGATCCACAGAGCGAACACTTATCCTAAACTAGGTATCTCTGTTCTAACTGAACACAATTTACATTGAAGAAACCTCAGAAACGAACTATACATTCTGTCAAATATTCTACGCCTAGTCGTATCAACTTAGTTGGAGCATCTTCGATATCTGGGTTGGAGCTACACAACTGCCTGTGTTTGGAGCTAGAACCCAATGCGTATTATTTTTTGCAATATGAATCAGCTGTGGCTCTTCTTAAATGACAAAACAAACTTTGGGATTCCACGAATAAAAAATACAAAATGACTGTTTCGCGGTATTCATAATTATTTAGAATACTTAAGGACGTATTCCTTCTATAATGGTCTGTAACTGATTTCGAGTCTCGCAGCTCAGGTTCAGTTTCGCCAGTGCTTCTTGAAAGTTACTCAACATTTTATCAGGATTTCGTTGTTTCCAATCCTCACAAAGATGTATTACAACTTCCTCCTTCTCATTAGGGTGCCTGAAAAAGATAAGTTGAAGACCCAATGACCATTTCAGAGAGTCGGAACTCAAGAACCATTTGAGATTAGAAAATATTAAGCTATGTATCCGTATGTTCACCGGCTCGGGAATGAACATGAGACTATCAAGACATTTTTAATTTACAAAAATGGCGTAAGAGTTCTGAAATAGTTGAAACCAGACTTACTTTGTCGGTCCTTGCAATTTCTAAAAAATTGAAGCTGAGTATCTAAACAGTTTCTCTATAGATAGGAAAACAATTGTAGTTAGAGACGAAATCTGAAAACATATCTTTGGTAAGTAATCGCCTTTTCCAAAACTATGTTCAGTCGTTAACTTGTATAACTGGCCTGCCTGCTGTTTCAATTTTAACGTGCTAAGTTCAAACACTGCGTTATTCAGCTTTCTTCACGTAAATTGTAGAGGAAATTGGCAGCCTTGTAAGTCCAGTCACCACACGGTAGTTCTCAGGACGATCTCAACATTGGAAAAATGGCTGAGTTGCATTGGGAGACTTGTTTTTGTCTTAAGTTGCCCTCCGTTTCCCAGAAGACGTTAATATGTGCTCAGACATTGTGAGAACAAGTTTATTGGGACAGTGCCCGTGGCGCCAGTATCCTGCCAGCTTAGGGAGGTAACACAAGACCATGCACCAAGGCTGGCGTTTCATGAGTATCCTGGCAACTTCATTTAGTGCACACCATCAATACGTCATTAGTTAGAGTCGACAATGTTGAATTATGGGAGAAATTTTTCATGAAATCACTATTCACTTTCAATAAGTCGATGGTTCTACCCACAAGTGAGGGGTTTCACTTGAAACACATATCCAAAATACAAACTTTTACTCTCAGTTCAAAAGAATTTCCATCATACAAGAAACTTTAGGCTTCTAGTTTAGTTCAAACATCCCTGACAAATCTTGTGACACCCTTTCGACAAGCCCAATAGAGGGGTGTGAAATTTCTTTGACCATAAAGGTAATGCAAATTTTTCACCATTAGTCAAATTTTCACTTTTCATTTTGAAATGTGCAGAATGCCTTATGACAATGAAGGCCTAGGAGAAGCAGAGACACGTAACCCAAGTAATTTGCAGCGTCATGGGCAAAACATTTGTGACTAGGGGGCGCTTAAATGGAAACGATCTCGGGAAAACGTAATTTGACGATGTTAAAATGCCTGTGTCCGGCTCAACATTTTCCCATCCTTCGGGACTGCACAGTGTGTGAAAGCTTGCGTCACTAAAACGCGACGCGATTCTTTGGAGTATGTTAATCAGTGCTTCTAGATGACAACGTCTTCCTAAACATCCAGTTCTTGAAATAGCAAGGGGGTAAAAAATCCAAGCAACAATAGTGTTTAGGGCAGCAGCTATCCGCCCGTTCCCAACACGATTTATCAAGATTCATATAGGACTCATAACTACTTTGGAATGGCGGCCTACTGTATAGCAAGAGTACATGAAGCAATCATTGCACGATTTACCTTTTTTCCACTCCATTTATCTCTCCCTCTTCAAAGCCCAAATTATTTCCAAATGACCTTATATCGGTTATCAACATTTTTCTGGCGAGAACGTCGACTAAGGTTGACCAATCGGCATCTGTCACGTCTTCAATAGGTATCGATGCTGCTATCTGCCAATTGCAAAGTAATGTATTAAATCTCAGATTTTAATCTATTAAAACAGGCGCACAATGTTGCATTATCTGAAAATCTTGTATATGGCTGATTCATTTATTGATAAACTATACCAAATGACAATACAAACTGTGAAGTTAATGACGACGCATGGTCACAGCAGCGACGCTGATGACTATGGTGACGTCATTGCAATAATGATGACACTGAAATGACCTTTGACAGCCAAGAGCCGATGCGTGCGCATCCCAAAGCATAGGCTTGTGAGATGAGTCGATCAGTCTAGAGCCAAGGAACGGTCGCATAAGCGATCGTCCTCTTGGTAACCTGGCAGCTGGTATTGAATAGACGATATCTGTTTACTTGTACATGTCAGTGAAATTTTGTCACTTTAAATTGTAACAAACTTGAAGTGATCTCTCCAGTTCGTTTGTCTACATCAACTGGAGGTGCTGCTTTGGATGACCTGGCGATATCCCACAATCCTTCATGTACATGACGTATCATGCTATCCCCAAAAAGGTCGACGGTACCACGTCACATCAATAAAGATTGATGAATGTAAAAAGACGCACTTGCTGTCTAAACTTACTGGTTGTGGGTCTATTTTGATGTCATCCAGGCTGAACAACAAGTAAAATGAAGTTGACTTCGACTCTTCCTGACCATCGCCATTTTCGGAGAGAGATGTTGCTTTGATAGTGAGTTCAGTCTCAAAGTACTTCTCGGCGCTGTTGCTCTGCAGGAACCATTCGGCAACATCCACTGGTTTAATCTTACCAGCAAAATCTGCTGCGTCTATGCACTGAAAAACGAAGGTAGTTGTAGTAGACTGATTCTTTGAAATCACGACAGAAGTTGGAGTATTCACTGTTCATGAAAATGGACTAACTGGTGAAAATTTCTGACACAACTCGCAATATTAAGTCAATCAAAGTTAGCTCATTGGGTTAATGTAACAGAGAGATAAAAATGTTGATGATGAAATTCATTGACAGCAAAAGTTGATACTAAACAATTATCTTGCTCTTTGCTTATAAAGCATGGTCAGTGAACAAGACACTAAATATTATGAAGATGGTGAAATACATGTTGTTTTGTGTATGTGACGTATCATGTAATGATTCCTTAGGATCAAACCGAAATATTCAGCAGTTTTGTATGAGAATGCATTTCATCATCAGAAAAAATGTTGTTTCTTTCATTCTGACGTCACATACAGTGCTAAACTAAGAAGCCTAGGACCAGATTTACGTTTTGTGGGATCCCATTACAGTTAGGTCAGGACTCCAGATATTAAATTTTTTAGGTACACATTGTCTACACCATCTATATGTAGGGAAATATTTTGGAAGTCCTTGGAAATTTGATAAACGCAGATTGCCAGAACTAAAACATTCAAATTTTCAAAATTCATGTTCAATGGATAACTTTAGAGAACGTAACGCAGTTTGCTGAAGTTTTGATGCTGTTCATAAATTCATACAAAAATATCTCCACCTTATATCGAGTGGTTTCTTTGTGGAGTGCCCACGATGATGTCATCAATTACCGCTTTGTTTCCGTATTTTGAAATGACAATAGGGAACATGACACCAACTGCTGCTCTTTTATTGTTTTATTTTGCAATAATACATCTTGCTCTCGGAGGGGCACCCCAATGCACTTCACCTGTTTTCATGCAATAACATATGCTATCATTTTCGTGAGTCTTCTTTCAGAAGAGGGCTCCGATGATGGAACCAAATATCACTCTTTCTTGTTTTTTTATTAGAGTAAACCTTTTTACATTAAGGAACCCCAGTCGTGACGTAAACTTCCTATCTTGTATTTTTTGGAATTGTAAACGTTTCGTCTTAAGGGAGCCCGCTGATGGAATGGAGGGGGTATCCTGATGGAATAAACTGTTGTTCTTTGTCATGTGAAAGGTGTTTCTCGTTTAGAAGGAAACATTTTGAACTTTTTTCTTATTCATTGGCCCCACTCCGAGGGGGCCGACTGATTGCTCCAGCATTGAAGATGCCACTCGGTGATGGAATTGATTATTATATATCTATTTCAACATTTAAGGCTTGGCCCGCATGTTACATAAAATTTTACAGGATAACGTTGAGCAGCTTTTCCCTGAGGGCAGTGGAGTGAAATACAAATTTCGCTAGATTAATCTGAGCAATAGGCTCAGACATTTTCGTTAGCTTAATTACAAATTTATGTTTATTTGGTTCACGCCAGCACCACTCAGGCATAAATGCAGTTCTCAGAGAGCAGTAGTTTTTACAAACACATATGAAATGGTATACATCTTCAATTAGGGATACACAGAAACAACACACGTGGTATTTTTGGTCCACAGGAGCATGTCTACCTTTTTCTGTCATCACGTTATGGTTGGAGCAACGTAATTTAGCTATAGCTGCTAAAAGGATATATGGGATATCACGCAACAGATATGATCACATTTCAAAATCAATTTTAAATGAGGAATATGTATTAAGTTTTGAGCTGTTCTCCACAGCAAAGTTCCAGTCTTGTAAAAAACAATCTTGAATTCGCTGCTCAAAAATGACAAGAACAGATGCTTTGCAGCCAATTCCCTTACTGTACCATACAAATCCAAAACTACATCTTATGCAGCAAATTCCTAACAGGTGAAGCCCATTTTTTCCTACTAGCCTCATCCAATGTGACAAGCTTGTCATAGGCGGATTTTGGATTTCGATGTACAGGCATTTTTAACAATTTAAACCAATACTTGATCAGTTTAACAAAAAGCTTTACATAAATTGGATACCTTCCCAGTTCTCCCAGGACAATATGATTTGGACAGTAACTTCCAACCCCTAGCAGTTGCTTAAAGAATTTCAATTTGGACGCGCTCGATACTAGAATATTCTTTAAATCCCCAAACCTCAATTCCATAGCTAATGATTGGGTATACCATTATCAAAAATCTCGAGCGCAATTTTCGGTGAAAATCGTCCACATTTTTACTGAAAACGTTTAATTGAAAAAATTGCTTTCTGTACCTGGTGAGAAAGTTTCTGTAGCCACTCAGTGATGGAATTAATTATTCGGTGGTTTGGTTCCAATTAAACATAACTCTACTTGCTACCTCAGTCGTGGTTCATAACAACATTGGAAAACCATCTTTTCACAGAAAATTTCCGGAGACCTTATCTGTCAAACGGATATCTTTCATAGGACCTGTTTTTTTAAGATTCCTCCAAATAATGTCATATTTCTTCGGTTTCCACACTTGTGTTGATACTCGTAAAGTGTATGTTATTGTAGTTTAGCCTGAGCGCGTATTTCGGCCTAAGCGCCTATATCTGAAGCAGTGTTTTTTTAAATATTTTTGCGCTTCAATTTTCATCGCGCAAAGACGCAAACGCCAAATCGTTATTTATATACACACGTACATATTTAAAATATTACTTTTTGTGCATTATTAATACATTTCAGGTAAGAATAATTAATTTTCACTTAATAAATCTTCTTTTTTGTTTCTTGGTTACGCGTACAAATCGAACTCGGATTCAAGTGCAAGTTTACTTAGAGTCGTACAGGCTTAAAAACGTCGTTCTAATTGCACCTAATAAAGACATGATCGTTGTTAATTTTATGTGAGACACCAATAATTTTTATTCCAGTTTGATAGTGTTTTAAAGGAAATAAAAAAAAATTCTAACTGATTTCACACGTGAACATTGCAAATAAATGAAGCGAAAGGGGGGATCGAGGCAATACGTTAGGCATTCGTTTAAAGTCCTATCAGATTATGTATGGGTCAAAAACCACAGCAAATATGAGAAAAACATACCTGTTCAAGTGGCAATGAACTGGTAATAGAGTCGAAGTTCTTGGGACGAAGGGTAAAGAGAAACTTTGTTTCCGGAGTCACTCTGTTTGGGAGTCGTAGTTCCTTTTTATCGTCTTGTACGTAGCCATCGATTCTCATTTCGTTGTTAAATTTCTGGTGGAATTATTTGAAATTACACAACAGCAATTTATGTTTCAATATCCGTAGTGAGCAGCAATGTGGTTTAAAAAAACACGATAGTCGTAAATCTGAAATCCAAAACTAACTTAAGGGACATTTAGGCAAAGGAAATCTTTTCAATAATAATCTTTTGATGTTGACCAAAAATATTTAACACTATGAACCACGCTACTTAAAATAAACATACAAATTCCGAAGCACATCGTGTGTTTCGTACATCGTTCATCCAAGTGACAACAGTACTTCACAGGTGACCACTAACAATTAAATTTCGCTTCCGTGCATATCGTATACGAATCTACGTGTGTTGAAATTCAGCACTGCAAAAAGAAATAGTTCAAAAACATGAACAAGCATTCACTAAGACTTCAAAATACAATAGGAACTCATTTGTAGTTCATTTCTCGCTTTGCAGTGGTTAAAATTATTGCTGGTGAAACAAGTAGCTAGCAAAAGTAGAACGAGTTGACTATTGCCGTTTCCTATTTTGTATCGGGTCACCTACCTGCCGGTATAAAAGTGAGTAGAATTTAGTAACTCGCTAAAAAGTAAAAATTTGCGAGATTTCGTGAGATATTGCCGTGTATTTTAACTGAGAACACGTGATTTTGGCTAGATTTTAGTGAGGTCCAAGAGTTACTGAACTCTACCCTGGCCTCTGCTTGTTCCATACTCGCATTAGAACATAATTCGGGGCTTGGTAAGAGATTTTTCACTGCCGAGACCAAATCTAACCATTTCGCTTAGAACGGCTGGTCGTTTTGTTCGAATTGTTCTTCCAAGTTCAGAAATCCCTACTAGTCTAGAAAATAGGTGATGTGGGTTCATTGTACATTTAACAAGGAGTCCTATAATATTACCCTTTCATATTCTTTGATGTTCTGAACCAGGTAGTCGCTCAGGTACACTCGCAGTCTCACAAGAGGTATTCCGAGTTTGCCGGTGTAAAGTTTTTTGTAAATTCTGGCTTCGACACTGATATCTCTGACAACTGCACTGACCACAAAAAGACTGAAGTGCTTCGTATATATGGAAACAAAGCCCTTCGCGTCGACTTCGTAATACATCTCCTGAGGAATGTTGTTTTCCTTCGATTTCCTAGGAATTTCCGTTAAGTTAGAAGGCTGTTTGAATGACGGGCAGTAGTATACTTTAATAGTGTTTGCCGCATCTTCATCTACAACGCATTGTTCGAGTTGCAACATAACGTGCTTCTTGAATTGTTTTTCTTTGTGAACATCGAACTGAAATATCGCAGCAACCAGCTTTTCCTTTTCACCTTTAAAATTGGCCACGAAATCTTGGACGTTAGCAACAGGAAACCCCTTAACACCATACACTTCTCTGGGTGGAATTGCCTCACGCGGAATCAGTAATGTCGCACTGGGGGACACTGCCAAAGTGCCTCCTTCTTCATCGTATTGATAAAATTCGTTTGGTGAGTGTTCGTCGATATCAGCGCCTTTAGGCCAGTTGCATTGCGTTGAAGCTGGCAGTTGAACATGGGGTGTCAGCAGATCAGTTGTGCTTGAATAAATGTTCCTTCTAGCATGAACTAATGCTTTTGCATTCTTTTCAAGGAGAGGCATTTCGACAGCAGTTCCAGAGCCACTTCCCACATGGTTGTCTATGTTGATGTCGTTAGTGTGAACCGCCGTAATTACCGGTTCGAGCAATGGATGGTCTGCATTTATTATAAATGTACGTTTCCGACGCTCTTGAAACCGACCTTTACGTTTTTTTATAAGGATGAATGTCACCTGCAATATTACAAAGCAAGCACTTTGAGTCAGAAATGAGCTTCACAATAGAAGTGAGTTTCACAAGTATATTGTTCATTAAAACCAATAACAACGCGAGTTGACCTTATTTGTCAGAAAGAAACATCATAGCAATTATCATAACAAATTGTTTTCGAGGATTGCTTTGGTATCATAGCAACAGGAAACGCGGACAACCAAGTGAGTTTAGAATGAAGAACCATGAACGCATTATATAAATGCAAAAATAAATGTTTTGCAGAATTTTATCGCAATGTTAATTGGTATTATACACCGGTGAACGTAAAACGACGCCAAAAGTCACACAGAAAAGTGAGATTGTCCCTCCTCCATCTCTCAGCCATTCTCTCTCCTCATCTTTCTCAAACGCATGAACCATGACTTACGGTAATACTTACGAATATTAGAACGGCTGTACATGTCCCGAACAGGCAAGAGAGAGCAGTAGCAGTAACTTCCTTGCCTTGGCGTGTTTCGTGGCCTGCTACAAAGTGTCCAAAATGTTGGGTGTGGAAAACAAAGTTACAAGAAAAACAACGGTTTCACCTGTTCAAGACTTTATAAAGGTTCCTGCGGGCTCCGCCAGGGTTTCATTTTGTGTTTCCCAGAATGTTGTGTTTTTATAGCTGTGATAAGTATCGTCAGAGTAAGTGAACATTTTCAATTTTTCATATTATATTGTAATCACTGCATGCAACGCCTTTAAGCATTAAAAATTAATTTCATCATCTATAATAAGACGCAGTCTTAAGTATCCCATTATCACGGTCGCCGAAAAATTAATCGATATTTTCAAAGTCTACACAAACTGACATTGCGCTGATATGGTTATGGTATATTCCTATGGGTGGAAAGAGTGTTCCAGAAATTACTAACGATACTTTCTTTGAAAAGACTCTCTCATTATTATTTCCATGGGCCTCGGAAGACAATATGTAATAACGTAGGCGGATTCAAAGATGTCCAGGGCCCCCCTGCAGACACGGAACTTTGACTTCGAAATTTGTGCACCCC
>NMRA01000025.1:1273366-1293550 GCA_002633005.1 Phoronis australis
CCCCCCCACACACACACACACACACACACAACCTCCTTACGACAACCTAGATCGATCCACCAGTATATAAAGGGCTTTACTAATAGCACCGCTAAATGCACAACCAAAAAAATCGTGCATGACTAAACCAAAGGGATAACCAAAGTCATCATGCGCGCACCCGGGGGGTGGGGCTCCGGAGGCTCGAACGCACCCCCTCCATTTGGCAAAGTGGGCAAAAAGGTCTGCCTCAGAGAAAAAAAAAGTCCTCGAAAACGAGACAAAAGTCCATTAAAAGGGCAGGAGTTCGGCGAATGCACAAATGCACAATTTATAGACATCAACGAGCCACGTTTATTTTTAAGTAAAAGATCCACTTTCTCAAAAATTCGAGCCCCCAACATTTTAGGCTGGGTGCGCGCATGAACAAAACTTCAAACAGCTACAGCACAATATGCAACTCCCACTAACTGAAACGTTAGTCCAAGTATAATTAAAAGAAACGTTAAATGATTATAAAATAATTTTATCGCGTTTACCTGAATCCCAATTGTCTTCTGCAGGTTGCATCTTACATTTTTCGCATACGACGTCGGAGGTTTGTGTACCTATGTGTTTTACAAAACTCATTAATAGCGAAGCTCAGTGTTCACGATAAATTTGAAAACAACACCCCCACACAACGTCAACTTTTTAAAACATTTCAGGCAGCAACGTGCTAATTGATGTCCGCTGTCATACAAGCACTGGTTATCGGAACGACTTCGTAAAAAGTAAGGTGCACAGCTGTACCTGTCTCGATTCTTTTTTTTTTGTTTGTCTGCCACTTGCGGTTTTCCCTTTTACCAACAATTCAACCGGTAAAATATCAGTTAACTCTACAAATGTTGCTTCACAAATACAAAATAGATTTTGATAAAATGAATTCTGAAATAATCTAAATTTGCAAAACAAACTCAACGTCAGCTTATGAACCTCTCTAAACAGTCTGTAAAACCCATAAATTGAAGTTAAAAACCAAGTATGCCTATGTAAACTGAGTAACAACAGTCCACGTGGCATGTTGGCAAAACGCAGAAAATGAAATTTTTGCTGCGGCTTTTATGAGAAATGGCTTTATTGGCACAACTTCTGGCTAAATCGCATTTTTACAAGAATAGCTACACGGTATTACCAACTTACCATTGTGTTTCACATAGTATCCAGGTGGACATTCCCTGTGCACTAGACAGCGTCCCTTAGTAGAATCGAACCAAAATCCTTCTTTGCACGAGCAGACTATGTCGTGGGTACATGTGCAATTCTTGGTGATAACACTCAGATGGCGAATCTTCTCAGGGCATTCGTATCTGCACCGTTTACACTCGGATAAAGTGTTCCACGAATTTGAATAAGACCCCTCCGGGCACTGTGCACAAAGCGTCCGACGGTCTAATTCACATGGACGAAGGGCAAAATAGCCCGGGGCGCACCTTTCGCAGACAATCCCGTCGTGAACGTACGAAGCCGCAATCTGAAATTTTAAAAATTAAATTTTTCTCAAAGAGTTAGGACCACGTGGGGGAATTTACTGCCGTCAATATGAGCAAGGAGTTTTCCCATGAGTCATGAAATTACCATTTGGGGATTTTTATCAGGTGTAACCTTGAACTTGGCTGTTACCTGCATGCAGAAATTTTGAAAGCTAATCTAACATCGTTACACATCCCTATTCACTAATAGTTGGGTTGTTCGAAATAGGCAGCAACGGCACGCCGTGTGAGGGGTGCCAACTGATTTAAAATGGCGGGGCTGCGCGCCACGTCGCCACCTTGTGGCAGAAGCTTAAAGCGGCTACAAACCCGAATTCCACCGCAAAAAACAACTTTTGATTTATATGACCACTCACCGTTAAAAACTTGGTCTCAATGTCTCCCTTAATCAAAGTTAGATGTGATTTCAGGGTTTTATATTGCTTGAGACCTAGCAGTTGGCTTGTTACGGCGGTCACTTTGGGCACTGGCCTAACGTGATCACAACTAGTAACAAGTTGACAGTTCACTGCAAACTTAGAAATCACTTCTCATCTTGCGAAAAAATTGTGACAAATTGTTGGCGGCAACTCATCCAAACCAAACGTTGATTGGCTTTTTTGACGAAACTCTGGTTCATTTTTACAGACCTTCATTTGATCAGTTACGGTAAAACAGACTTTGAACAAAATGCGGGGACTACACCAGAAAGGTTTATACAAGAAATGTCCCTAACGCCAGAATGCAATGCTTATATCGAAAAGATATTAGGGACACTAAGTAGTAATTATAAATTAGAGAACAAAACAATTAGTTTCCTTCAGTAACATTTTTCCACTCGAATATGGAAATTTCAAGGTTTTGATAAAATATGAAAATTGGACCTGAGCTGTCGACGTTACATGAATAAACTGTTTACAAGGAAAACACTCGTATGCGGGTTTTTGCATCGCACAGCAGTGCCCTGATCAGCTTTCACCAGGATCAATGAGCAGCGTCAGAGGCGAGCATAGTGGCGATAAGCGCATTGTCCGATGCTAGCAATTACCCAGCCATAAATTACAGTACTGAAACATCTCTGCCTGACGAATTTTCAAAATACAAAAAACTCAATTTCGTTCGTTAAAAATAAACATTCAACTGGAAAAACAGCAGTGTGGGGTTTTCGATTTTTAACATTCGATGACATAAGCTAAAAACCACAAACATTCATTTAGCGGATTGAAGAAACAATCGTGCCTATTCATATGCTAGGAGAATTTACAAACAAGGACATGAATTAACGATATCAGATACCACAATCAAAATCTGCCACTGTTTCGGCACCAAACCGTTACCGGTAAAAACGCTATAAAACACTGGAGAATTAAGAATAAAATGACGAAAACTGGTGTGAAACATATTTAAATACGAAGTTCGTTTGGGAAGAAGCCCCCTATCAAGATGAACCCAAGTAATAGTTTTTAGTCAGTTTGTAATATGCTCGATTAAAACTGTGTACCTTTTACATTTCAAGCCGTACAACTCTGTGAAAATCAATTTCGGTGCAATAAAAAGTAGGGCTATGGATTACCATTCCGCTTCATGAGCCTCGGGCTACAAGAATACAAAGGGCGTGCTGAATAGGCACCATAAAAGTTGGTTAAAAAGGGAATCTCAGTGGCGAGCAGCTTAAATGGAACTCATAAAATCAGTTACGCGCGTTCAGCGCATAGAAAATATCAAGTGCCGTCTTATTTCTGTTCGTACATGTAAAAATAAACCAACAATAATGAATCAAATGAAATTTTCGGATATAACCACATCCTTTCTCAACAGAAACAAAAATCAATTAAAGTCAACCACGATATAACAAATGAAATGTGGCGTAATGAAAGTATTAAAGAAGTCTTTATGTTTAATCCATTGCCTTCAAGTGTGTTAAGTTTAGCTATCCAAATTTGTTCTCTTTCGAGTCTATGAGGGGTATTAGGATATTGACGTTGTAAAGAAAGATCTTGATTATGGTTTTTGGAATCGAAATGATTACCTATTGTGTCAGGTATGTTTTTATGTACTATGTTAAAGCTATAATTGCGAAATCGAGTTTGTAAATTATGTTGAATTTGTCCTACGTATTGGATGGAATATTTTTGCAGGTTTTTTAAGTAAATAATATTGGTGGTGGCGGTGCAGTCAGAATAATTCTTTATTTCGAATTTTTCATTGGTCTGAGATGACTGGAAGTATTGTTGTTGATAAAGTTACCCATTTTGCATCTAGATTTGTTACATTGTGTGCTGCCAATAGTCAGTTTGATTTTTATTGTCTATATTTGCTCTAACTAAATATTTTAGACTATTTTACGTTTTCTCCAAGAAATTATAGGCGGATTAAGAAATAGGTTTTTCATTTGACGGGAAATATGCAGAGTGAAAAGATGTTTTCTGAAGACGTGACTAATTCCGTTTAAGAATATATTGGTTATGGAAGGTATTCTATAATTAGTATTGGGGACTGTCTTTCGTTTTAGTTCTTGAAGATTCATCTTTTGTGATTGAGCCAACATTGCAACTTATACACAAAGTCAGGCCTGCAGCCAGATGAGGGGTTCGGGGGGAGGGGGTAGGGGGGGAGCTCGATCTAACCCACTGCTCCGCCGAAAATGTCCAGCCCCAACCTATCTGCTGCGGCGGTAAGGATATAGTTCAGAACAACAACAAAGACTGTGTTTCCGCTGAGCATACGTAAATTCACTGCAGTTCTTGTTGTTCAAAAACAGACGTTCCCGTTTAGATGTGTTTTCCTGCAGAAAACGCCAACGTGAGCAGGGCTGCTTGTCCACAGTATTCTGAATCAAGGCCTAAGTCTATCAATTAATTTTTGGTCAATGAAAAAGGCTTCTCTCATGTGGACAGTAAATTAGCATAGTGCACTGACGACCTCGGAGACTTCATACAAGCAACAGACTCATGGAAAAGGTGTCCTACTCCAGAAATACACAAAAGGAGTAGTCTTCAGTCAGAAAGGTGAACGTGCAGATAAAGGAAAATAGGCACAATCCCAAGGTGATTAAGAACTAAAGCGACTTTTCATTGCCGTCGCCAGTTTATTGCATTGAAAAGAGATTTTGAAAGATTTGTAGACGGGCTATCCAGAAAATTATACCTATGATGAAACATTTACAACAACCGAAAATGAAGAACCCCATGTATACATGTACTTCGGCTTAAATTCAAAAATGAATTTTTGAGATTACTGAAAAACACGTCTGACAACTGGATATTGTAAAGGAAATAAAAGATGAAAAAACTTCCGTTATTGCTAACAGCAGTTTGAAAAAGTTCGCTCAATATGAATTATTGCCGTCCTCGATTTATTCCTCAGTGTTTGTACATTTCGAATAATCATAGTACTAATTTCTCTGTGAACACTCTTAAGTTGCCCGACGTCCCAGAAGAACAATGTCGTCTATTCATGACATCATGTCCTCATGTCTTAGTGAAGAAAAACCCAGTAAACCATTCTGTTGGTTATCAATGTGAAACTACATATGCATAGGACTGTAGTGTCAATCTAGCGTAAGATAAGAAACCAAAAGAGAATATGCATTCCGGAATCGTTGAAAAATGTTCGGAAACGACAGTCAGTTTATTTGTTCCATTTTGGTGTTCGAGCTCATAAACATTCATATAAACCACAGCAGTATGAAATATTAAATGATACGTCTCGAAAACAGGCCGAAAAATTTCGCGGGATACCAGAAATCCTTTGTGTATGGTTGTTACTCGTCACACGTACTGGCAGCTGCCACTTACCTTAACAAAGATAACTAACAACAAAGAAGTCCTCATCATTCCCATGACGTTTGCCATCTCTTTGGCAGCTGCTGTAGGACAGACTTACTTGACAAATCGTCATCTGCGAACTGACTGACAAGCAAACGGGGAAATACCGAAGTCACCTCAGCAGTGGGAAATTCCCACGTGAAGCGCCCCCGTTTGGCAAAAAGATATCGAGAGGATTGGTGGAGGAAGTTAGCATCGAAGGATTGACCTCCCAAGAAAGGCACAGATTGGTCCCATCTACACAATAATTGTCTTTTACTTTTAATTCTACGCCCGTTCACTCCCGTGGCCGGCGGAGCGCGTACGGTCATCACCTTTATAAACTCCAGCCGGTGTCACGGGAAAAACCTTTGCCGGGAAAAACCTTTGCTAAGGCACCTTAGTCCGCATGCGCGGAAATGGGCAAATCTTTTTCTCGTCGTCGAGACGGGAAAAACAATTGCCGGGAAAAACCTTTGCTCTGGTTGAGCCTTATTGCGTGTGTTTTAAAATTTAATCAAATGTTAATGCGGTGTTTGTAGATTTAATATTGCAACTATTTACTGCTCTTATGCTTCAAGTGTTGGCTTATTTTGTGGTAATTTAAGGACAACGAGGGCATATCGTAGTGCAAGGGGAGTGTCTCGGGAAATACATTTGCCATATTACAGCTAGTCAAAGTTCGTTTAATAATAGTGGTCATACAGGCGTGCGTTCAGTAGATGCTAGGACCTACGCTAGGACCTAGATAAAATCTAGCCAAAGTCACGTGATCTCATTTAAAATACACCTTATCTCGCAGACGTCTTGCTTAGCGAGGCCAACTCGATAGCGTTACTGAACGGGAGGCGGGACTGTACGTTATACTCATAATTTGTTAATAAATAAAATTTGACAGGAAGCTCCAGTCACTGAGAGCCCTGCCCTCGAAGAGACTATTGGCTTTTGTCTTATGGCTCTCAGCTGATACACAGGATGGCCTAGACTATGAAACACAAAGCTGAACTTCGCTGGAAAATCTGTCAACACTACCCGAAGTCACATAACGCTAAATCGTCGCGAGATGAGAGACCGTCTGGAGTTGGTATACGGTGCAACTCCGGACGGTCTGGGCTCAACTGAGAAAACCATAGTTCTACTGTGAGTCTACACCAATGTGACAAAACGAGAGTAGTTGACGCATCCAGTCACTCGATCTGCAGGTATCATTATCTCTTTTATGACAAACAACATGTGACTGGACGACAAAGCCTTTTCAAATTAGTGTAGATAATTCAGTGGAGCGGCGCCCCTGATGTCCCTGTCAAGTCCTCATGACAATTCCACGTTATGAAAAGACAATTGAAAAAATCGACTCAGCTCGGCTAGACAGGCAGAACACAAAATTTTTCGAGAGACGCAAAAGACAAAATTAAACTTTTGGATACTCGTAGCCAAAAATCGGACTTTTGGCTAAAGTCAAAAGACAAACTCTAGTATAGTCAGTCCTGAAACAGGGAGCTTCACATTCGTGAACGAGGCCCCAACATCTGGCCACACCCTAAAATGCCCCCATAATGCGTTTGAAAGTAAGCTTGATACTCGATGTACAAGCCGATTTAAAATGATGAATCGTGCAATACTGATTACCACGTGTCGTGCCAAGATTATCAACATTGCATATTTTGCTTGAAACCAAAAGGGCGGGGTCCAAAAAATTGAACATTCGCGGTAACTCAGATCCAATATCCATATCTATTATTGAGTATGTGTCAATCATCACTAAACGATATATGTAGGATAAAATACCGTTCTGATCGGGTCACATAGACGACCGCAGAATCACCTAAACATCTCTCTGATGGTTTAAGTAATTAGACTAGATCTTTTTAATTTTTAAAAAAATTCTGTGAACTATATTTTTTGTTTAATGTGGTGATGATTCAGTGGAATGTAATTTAATAGTTTTTTTGGAAGATATCTCCTGAAAAATTTTCGTCAAACAACTACATTACAACCCGGCTCCCGTGTAGTCCGTATTCCACCCGTTACTGGTTTTCAGAGGTCTGGTATCAATCTTTCTTTTGTTAATTGCTAGGCTCATTATTTTGTCCGATGTCACCACGAAAACGTCTATTACCTACCACGATGAATGTATACATGGTATCGACTCAAAACTGTGGCCAACAAATAAAAATCCATCGCAGCGTTTGGGCCAATCATTTTGTCTCATCTCTTCCTCGAGCAGAGAAGTTGTCTGCACTAAATTTTCACGATTCAGAAGCCAAATTTCAATTGCTGTCCTTGACATTTTAATTCATTTTCAAACAGTATTTTATCACCGATAATGCAGTAATTTTCCTGTTCAACAATAGGAGCTTAGATCAACTTTCTTGATATCAAGAGCGAACATTAACGAAGGCGACTAGACACCGACATTAGGCGAAGTGGGCAAAGAGGTCCGCCTCTGAGAAACAAAAAGTCCAAGAAAATGAGACAAAAGTCCCCTAAACAAGCACAAACGCGCAATTCACAGTGTTGTCCTTTTTGTTTTTTGTGTTTTTTTTTGCCCGCCTTTTTGTTACCAAAAAGGTTTACAACCGGCAAGAATTTGAGCCTCAGTCCCCATCGGTCAGTGGGTGCGCGCATGTATTATTAAACTTGTGATATGATTTAGTGAAGTGCAAATTTTTATCAACGTGAACGTGCTTTTTAGTGAACTTTTCAAGTTTCCTCGTGTATTCCAAGTTCAAGCATACGCGATCCTGAGAAGTATCGATCCTCCGAGTCAGTAGTTCACGCACTGGCTCAGCACAGGCCTGCGACATCAAGGGTTAGTTACGGCATCGGCTAATAGGTTTCGCTGCACCAACATGGCTGAATACGTGTAATGGCTCACAGTTAGCACTATTTTTATTCACGAATCGCCATAAACAGGTTAGTGTTCTTTTAGGAAGGTGTCGACGAAAGCATTTATTTTGAAAGTAAATAATCTGGTCGCCTTGTGGCGATTTTCTCTGCAGGCGTGATCGCCCTGGCAGCTTCTGATCGTCCCCACGATCGGAAGCTGAGGACGCCTGTGGCTGTGCATCTGACTGTGTCAAGAGAAAGGTTCCATAGATAGGCCTAATACTAGACACGTAACCCGTTTGGCCGCAGTAGAGATGGTGACCATCCCATAGGCCCTCCATACTGTATGAAAACCTCTTTCGAACACAACTCTGTGTTACGGTTTTACGTGGGTTTATTCTAGAGATCTACAAGATATGTATCTATTCACTATGCTGTCTAACTCTCAACTGAAAACTTGTTTGTCAGAACTAAAGATCATATGCTCATGAGTCATAATCAGATTTCAGAGAATTGTTTTGCACAACTTACACAATCTATGATTCTAGCTACCAGTGCCATATAAGGTTATGTTTTGGACTCTGCAAGTTTAATGAAAACCACGAACATAACACATACGACGAAAACTTTTTGGCAAATTATGCCTCACACTGATTAAACCATCAAAGTCACTTCTATGGCCTTTTCCAAATATTGTTACTACGCTCTTAGAATCTTAGATATTTAAATTATCACATATTTGGAAATTAATGTATCATATCGTAATGTATCGTATCGTATTGCTAAAGACCTTAATTGCTAGTCAAGCCCGCCCATTGACTTATCTGGACTGGCTGGGTAGCCTCTATCGTCCGAAGGAGAATGCCACCACTTTTTTGTATCAATTTAGATCGAGGTAGTTCCACTCGATAACTATAGCAATTAAAAAGTTCAGTTCTTTTACCTGACGGAGGTGCTGAAATTAACCGATGACATCGTAGTATCTAAAACAGTCTGTTCAGCAGTTCAGAAGAGGCTTACTGGTGAGTGGTGAGCTGGTTATCGCTTGACGTCATCGTTTTACACCAATAAATTATCAAAATTCGATGCAAAAACCTTGTAAATACATTGAGTTTTTAAACAAATGAGTTGTTTTATTTCGCTGTTACGGATTTATAGAAATTTTGAACATACTGTAGCTAAACCAACTTACCGAGGCCAGTCGCGGGAAGTTTGGATCTGTTCAGTGATAAATTAGACTAATAATTCTTCTGTGAAATGCAGACAGGGGAGCATAGCCGTGTAGGCTTGCGAATTTTTTCAGTTCTAAACACACAAAACACTTGTTAAAACCCAGTCGCTCAGAACACGATTGGGCCCATCGCGGACTGGAGACATCACGGACATAAACCAGCTGGCTGCCAAAGTTAGAAACTAAACTTCCAGTCACGAAAAGTCTAGAGACTAGTGAACCAAAGAAATAACATGCACATGGATATTTTCGAGAATTGGCTGCGAAATTGCACATTTACTAACTCATTGGAGGCCACGAAGTCAGGTTCCCCTTCCACAGAGCTCATGACAGCGTTTTTCCGTTCACAGGCAAATCACAATCAAGGTCGATATTCAGTAGCCACTTTTGGTGAAAAATGAAGGTTGTCATATATATAAAAGCTGGGTTATTTTAAAGTACCTTCATTTCAGGTTTGTAATCTAAAATATTTTTGCACAAGAACCACCGAATAAAATTTTATGGCGCAATGCATCACAGTTGTACAAAAGGGTACGTACACTACAACTTGTGGTCACAGCCAACTTCTACCATGCAAAAATTCATAAGGTAGTTGTTAATTTAACAAGTTCTTGATCAAATTGAATAAGTATCACATACCAAAGTAAGAAATTTTATTAACATGCTGATCAAGTTGTTCTAGATGATGATACATTGTGTATCTTAACACAGTATAATGACAACCTCCTCTCTTGCAATATGATTCTTACAAAAAGAAAATGACAAGTAAACTACTTTTTTCAAAAACTTTATTGGTGCTATTTGCCTAGTTTTCAATACATTCATCAGTTGGTCAAAATCGTTAAAGCAATGCTGGGCCCAGTGTTCCACTTGTAAACAGTATAAAATGATACTGGTTGGGGGGTACCTATACACTACGCAGTCAATCAACTTCAAATTGTTTGACTAAGTTACAAATTTATGGGATGGTCTCAAGTTTTGTGCTGCCTCTACTTGTTGGTTTGTTGCAAGTTGTCTTGAGAGATAGTGAATCTGCCTCTGCCTTATCAATTGTCTCATGACATATTTTCTAGGATGTTACTAGCCAAGACCTGTGTGGCATTTTATTGCCCACAAATTTGACAATGTCCATTTTTTGTTGTCAGACTGGATGCATTTTGGAAATATCAGTACTTATTGTTCATGAGAACAGCAGTATGTAAACGTATACTTGTGGACAATACTTTATAGCACAGAGGTTGAAGGTACGTACACTACACAGGGGTATGTACACTACATTTCAATGACATGTCACGTTTGTAACTAAATACTAAGAATCTACTGAGAGTTAGTTAATTTACTAAATTAATTCAAAGAGAAAAAATAAAAAGCACAGCATTCATGTGCATATCTGCCGTACTTTGAAAATAGGCACAAATTAAAATATAGGGTTACGTACACTACACAAATGCTAATATTTCACTCAAAACAAATGTAATTGTAATAAACACCCTTTTAAAGTGTACACAACATGACTCTAGTACCTCAAAATAAATTTTATTATTATATCTTACTTAATTTTAGTGCCATTAGTGCACAACTCATAAAGAAACACGCAAAATTTTAAAAAAAATAATAAATATGTTTACGTCATGGGTTGAACCCAAGTCGTTCGCCATACTGTTTGGATTAGAGACACAGTGTATAGAGTGAAGTGAAAGCAAGGTTTATTTACGTCGAAAAGGTTCGTAGAGGTATGAAAAGATGTGTTTGCGGAGGCTGCAGCAACAGCAGCCAGACGGAGAACGTCTCGGTTTTCAAATTTCCCAAGGACGTCAAACTTGCGCAGAAGTGGCATCGCTTCGTGCGCCGAACGAGAGTGTGGGACCTCAGCGTGGACCAAGCGATTCGGTCCGGGGCCACTCTGTGTTCTGCCCACTTTGAGGACTCGTGTTTCGACTCCAGTCAGAAGAGACGTTACGATGAAGGCCTGGCCACTTAGTGAGTGCATTTTATTATTTTTTCAATAACAAATATATAAAATAGTTACTAGGTCTGGTTGGTGGGTAGGTCATCGACATGCACCTCAGTCCAAGCTAAGATTCACTGGCAGTTTGGCAAACAAGTTGCCTGGCATTGTGATTACTTTAGTGTCATTGATTAGATTGCTCGCATCAGCTTGTTCAGTGTCTGACACACACTATATTGTGTGGCTTATCTTTTTGTTTTTCCAGGATTCTGTAGCACTTATACGGTAATGTACTGAGCAGTGTGAATTGTTCCCAGGGGTCACTCTCAGACATAAGTATAGCATTCAAGCCACGTTATAAAAGATACTTGAGAAATTCCCTACTGCGGATGCTATATGTTCACTAATCCCTACTCCCTGTTGTCTGCCTCCCCCATGCGGTGTTCATTTACCACCCATCTCAGTTTTTGGTGCGATTTAGTTACTCTAATCATTGTGCAATGAAAAGTGTTTTTCATGTCAACAATTGAAGTGTCTAAGGTGAGCGCACTGTAGTTTTGTTGGAATTGTGGTTGTAACAGGCAGTAATGTGTTGAGGATAGTAATGTAGTGATGCCTGTTGTGAGTAGTAAGAAAATCAATGAGCTTTTTTCTGGGATGGTTCATATCGTCCAGTACACTTCATTACAGGACTGAAATGCAAATAAAGGAGGCATATTGAACCCTTGCTTGTCTTGCAAAACGTGCTTTGTCTTTATGAGTGATCCTGGTTGATTATACCGCAGACTCAATTCAGCTTTTACAACTCGGGATATTTGTTTTGCAGTCGTCTTCGCTTACTTCCTGGCAGTGTCCCTTCAATTCATCTTAAATCAAGGAAACCAACCCTGCTGCCTTCCCAGAAAGTGTCTGCCTTGTCTGGGAGTCCAAAGCAAAAGACACAGAGATCTTTGGTTTCAAGGAAGCTTGAGTCTGCAAGGGTAGGTTAATTATAAAGTGTAACGTTTATAAGTGGATGTCTTTGAGAGTTTGCTTTTTGGACGGATATGGTTAGTTATTGTTGGAAAAATTGTGGCAAGCCGTTACCAAAAATAGATATAAGTAGAAATAAAAATACTTATTGAAGGTAAACCTGGTGTAGTTTAATTTTGAAGAGTTTTTAATCAATTATACCAGGTTTACCATTAAAAAGTATTGTTGGTTATTGTGCTCATGTTGCTCTATAACAAACTGTTATTTTTTACTTTTTTGAACTTACATCACTTTTTTGTCTTCCATTTGTTAAGATTCGCGAAGAGGTCCGTTCGATAGCCAAACAGAAACGATCTACGGCGCCTCATACTGTCACGCATGCAGCTACCCCTTCATCGATGTCTTCCTCACCTGGCCTTCTGTGCTCTTGGGACACGCAAATCATCATAGAGCCCATCAGGCGAGATGCAGAGACGCAAACAGAAATTGCTGGTAATTTGTTTGAATGACCATAAAGTAGAGCGCCTCTCTTTTACAAATACTTAATTACTGAGTTTGCTTGAAAGTAAATTTCATTTGTAGGCTATTCATGGATAAAGCCTAATGAGCAGGGTTTGTTACAATTGACGGGCATATAGGGCACAATTTATAGTCTTCAGTAACAACTGTACAAAAGCTATAAAATGAGAGTTCATATCTTATGGGCCCCATGGATTCTTGCTGGTTACGAGCCAAATTTAGTTGGCACTCTATGTTGCCTCGAAATTGCTAAGAAACGGTGCTCTGGCCATAATACATAAATGAAGGATTTTTATCTAAAGCACTGGTCTCTCTAACTCAGATGATTGGTGGTTTTTGGGCTCATCATCACTATTCCCCAAATGTCGTTTTCTAGAACTTTTTATTTTTTCAGGTAGTGACCTTGAAGGGTGGATCGAGAGGGGACATTTGCTGTCATCTTCTGTAGCTGCTCCATCAACTCCAGTGCTTGTGCCGCCCTTGCATGTTGAGGTAGAGCTAGAAACGTGCCCCACATTGTCCTTGGTCACCACAGAATCTTCCCTGGTCACCACAGAGTCTTCCTTGGTAACCACAGAGTCTTCCCTGGTCGCAACTGAATCTTCCCTGGTCACCACAGTCTTCCCTGGTCAACACAGTCTTCTCCTTTCCCGGCCACCACAGAGTCTTCTCCACCCCTAATACCTCTGGAGTCCTACTTGGAATCACCAGATTCAGGCTCGTCGTACTCTCCTTCATCTGAAGAGGAGTCCAGCCCAGAAAAGCGGCCCAAGTAAGCTTCTGTCGCAAAACTCCATGCATGAGTGCACGCTCCTAATTGTGGAGCTGCTCCCAATTGCAGAACTTCGGCACAGCTGCCTGTATGTGAGACATTTGACTTGCAAAAATCTTGCAAAAACATTATATTATTTTGCTTATAGTCACATGCGCTACATGCGTGACTTTAGCAATGACTAGTTAGCCTCGTACACAATAAGTGGATCTGAAAATGGCATGTCTGAGAAATAAGCAGATCTTTACCAGTCACAACTGAAACTTTGTTTATAGTTGCCTTCATGGTTAGTGTTTGTGTTAGCCACTTATTCTGCCTAGGTTTCTGTGGTATTTGTCATAATTTACAGAAGTCCTTGTTAATTTTGACATTTTGTCTACAAAATACAAATGTACTTAAACATTGCATTTATCATGTTTTTCAGGAAATTACCCAAGACAGACTTTATCGAATCTGATGACCATCGGAAGTACATCGTGTATGAAACATGTCTCTTGAAGCTCTTTGATGTTTGCCGGGTGTGCAGGAACAAGGCTTCTCCTCAGATCATAAAAATGATCGGCACATTGGTTGTTATTCAACAAAGCTGCACCCGTGTCAGCTGTCCTGGTTACACATGGCATTCGCAGCCATTCGTGCAGGACTACCCCGAGGGAAATCTTCTGCTGTCGGCTGCCACCCTGTTTAGCGGCTGTTCGATCTCCAAGGTACAGAACCTGCTTAGATTCTTTGGAATCAAAACTTACCATAACAACACCTTCTTCCGGCACCAGCGCCTGTTTCTTCACGACGCTATAGAAAAAGTGTGGGGCGACCTGCAGGAGGAGCTACTCCTCAGTTTACCCCCTGAAATACTTATAGGAGGTGACGCAAGATGTGACAGGTAATTACTCACTATATTTTGTTGGTTAGTACTGCAGTGGTTACTTCCTGTTCATATCAGGACGGGTATGATAAATTTGAAACTCTGTAAGTGTTAGGATAGCAGTTATGTACATAATAATTTGCTGATTGCTTTGAAGGTCTGTGCTCTGTGCTGCAAATGATAGCCTGATCGTTAGAAGTGACAAAATATTTTTTCACTTAGATGAATCTTGGGGATATACTGTTTTCTTATTTTGTGATATATATCTATTTTCTTTCATTGCAGTGAATTGATTTAATGATAACAATTATTAATAGCCTGGTTATATATTCAGCAGTGAAAGTAGAATAATATCTTAATTCAGATAAAGTCTTTTGATATAATAATAATCTGACCGATTCTCATTGCCGTCACGTCATATTTTAGCCCTGGTCATACTGCAAAATATGGGAGTTACACACTGATGGACCTTGAGCGCAACAAAATCTTAGCAATGGAGCTTGTACAGGTAATACACGTCACGGCATACTAAAAAGGTTGACCTTCATATGTTGAGTAAAAAGGTGTTGTCAAGTAATCCACCATTACTCCTTTTGCTACCCTTTGTGTCGGACTTTGATTCTACTGATGCTCTGCTCGTCATGTTTGACATATTATTTAGTTAAGTTAACATTTTTCAAGTGCAGCCAAATATCACTTATACCTTCAAAGTGCTACTACGTTGTAAATTAAATACTGTGTGTTGTTAATGCAAGCCATAAGGCACATTGTTTTTGTTAAGAAATAAAATTTTGTTTATCTGCCGTGTTGACCTTAAATTTAAGTAACTTTAAGATATGAAGTTAATGAATCATTCTTGTAGCTGTGTCATTTCTGATACACCAATATGGGCACATATTATACTTCATAATACTCTTGCTTACAGAAAAATGAGGTTGGTGGCTCCTATCATATGGAATTGGATATGGTGCTAGTGGTGGTGGTTGTGGTGCTGCTGGTCAGTGCTGTAGTGGGGTGTAGGCGCACGTAGGCGCAGCCAACCACCTTTTGGCATTTGAACGTAGCGTCTACGCACCGTAAGTTACGTTCAGTGCTCTAGGTGATACGGTGGGCTTTGGGCGCCTACTTACCTCGAATTTTACCACTACAGCACTGCTGGTGGTGGTGACGAATCACTAGTTTATCAAGTATTGAAAGCAGTCATAGTTTAGTTGATGATTGGCGACACCTACGGAGTATTGCCCCAATTTCGAACTTTCTTTTTCTACTCTGTCTACTCGTATCCCATGCAATGATGCAATGCATATACATGTACGCACCTAAAAGAGGAATAGCCAAGGACGTCGGAGGTAGACTTTCGGCAATCAACAGCAATATGAGTGCCATGGATATCACCATGGTCACGCACAGGGAGATTTTTTCGCCCGCTTCTGGCGGAAGACAGAAGGCACTGAACGCAATCACTGTCAACAAAATAACGGGCAACACCTGGAAATAAACAATTGAATTGTTGAAAAGACGAAACGACTCGTTTTGTACGAGTGACATGGGGAACGACTGCTTTTTTCTGGATTCAACTAATGAAGAAAGATATTTTTAGGTTTAATTTTGTTTCTTCTTCGACAGGCTAGAGTACAATCTTTTCAAACTTGGAATCTTCTTAAAATAGTTCTAGTTTGACAGCTGATCGGCTGGTGTTTTTTTTGTTGTTTTTGGTATACTAATTGACTTATTCTAAAAGTGGTTTACGCGCGAAATACTAACAAAACCCGATGTCTTATGAATGCCGCGTTGTATATGGTGAAGATGTCACGGAAATTCACAACTATTGCAACAAATGACCTTGATCGAGACTGAATGACATTTTAACGAGAGCGCTCGGAGGAGCGACACTTGGCGGAATTAATCGAAAGACGACAATGGGGAGGACGACGACAATCATGACGATCAAGGCGACAATAATGAACAACACGGTAACATTCATGTGACTAGCGAAGAAATCAAATAGAGAGCTTATAATGAACTACAATAAAGAACAATAGATAGCGCAACATGACGGACGAGCCATGCTTTGTTCCCGCAATCCAAAANGTGACTAGCGAAGAAATCAAATAGAGAGCATATAATGAACTACAATAAAGAACAATAGATAGCGCAACATGACGGACGAGCCATGATTTGTTCCCGCAATCCAAAATAGGTGGCACTATGTGACAGTCTGCAGAGCAAAGTTTACAAAAGTATTTCGCCTGGAATTCCAGTCAACAGTACGACAGTGCTACCTGGGTCAGTCGGGGTCACAACTCTCTGTTAACTTGTGCAGACATAACCAAAACAAAGTGAACTGAAAGCCAGCCAGCTGCGTGCATACGTGACCGAAGGAACAACGGAATAATTAAAAAAAAATTAGACGTCGTAGCGCAAAATGGTAATTATCTTCTGAAAGCCCGTTCAAAACTATCTAAAGTGGTAGTTTGTCAAACACGATAACATTCATGTGACTAGCGAAGAAATCAAATAGAGAGCATACAATCAATTACAATAAAGAACAACAGATGGCGCAACATGACGGTCCAGTCTCAGTAGGACAGTGCTGGCTGGGTCAGTCTGGGTCAACTAGGCATAACCAAAACAAAGTGAACTGAATGCCAGCCAGCTGTGTGCTTGCATAAATGAACGAAGGAACAACGGTATCCGAAAATCTCGAATAATTCAAAAAGTAGACGTCGTAGCGCAAAATGGAAAATATCTTCTGAAAGCCCGTTCAAAATTCTATATAAAGTGATAGTTTGGCAAAAATCAAAAAAATTTTCGAGAAAATTGAAAATTTGACGTTTTTTTTGAAATTCAAAGTCAAATAACTCGAAAACGGTAAGTCTGAGAAATACGCTCTCGCAGACTTTTTGAAAGGTCATACTTCAAGGAATCCACATGCAAAAATTCACGTCATTTACTTGTCCCATTAAAAATGCGACACCAGAGCGATTGAAACCGTGTGCACATGCGCCACAGCCGCCATCTTGAAAGTGACTTCCGGTCCAATAATTTTTTATAAAAGCTTATTAAACTCAACAAACACGTGACCAGTTTGAAAGTGATTGGTTTGCAATTAAGCCCTCTACAGGAGAAAAGTCACGTTTTTAGCCATATTTCGGGGTGCGCAACGCCACGTCCAATATTTCCGCCATCTTTAACCGGAAGTCAACAATTTTCTGCACAATTGTAGCACATGTGTTCTAGTATATTCGTAACGATTTTCAGCCATGTAGGTCGAAAAATGCGGCCTCTACGAGTATTTGACTGTGAAATCGGATACAAAATGGCCACCACGTCCGCCATTTTGTATCCGATCATGACCAAAAACAATAGCGTTCTAGCAGTTCCCGATCTACACGTTGTGTGCAAATTTCGTGAAAGTCAGACCAAAATTGAGACCTGTAGAGAGCGAACAAACAAAACAAAAAACAAAAAAAAAATTCCCCGTCAGACCAAAATACTTGACGGAATTCGAGGAATTCCGCCAAGTAATAATGAACTGTGACTCTAGCAATTTCCTTTTTTGCACATGAGCACTCTACATTCTAGTCTACAACTTCCGCCTCGCCACCGTTTCTGAGTTGTGGCCGCTTGACACCGATCATCTTATGCCGTATCAGTTATGCTGCGTCAAAATTTAATGTCTAAATGGGACTAAGTCTCATTTTATAACAGAGGTCAAAGTTAAAAGTTTTGACGGATGATGTTTTTTTAACAGTTTTAAGGACAAATTATCAAAATACATACCTGCAAACTTTTTCAAAGTCTACAATTCTGAAGTTCTCCTTCTTTTTGTCAGAAAGCAAGAAACCCACTCGCCCACAGACTGTATCCTGAGTTAATGCACCGTCTTTGTTGTTCATTCTGTGTCCTGAGTTAATGCACCATCTTTGTTGTTCATTCTGTGCACTACACTTTACAACCTGCAAACAAATGTTTCTACAAACTTCTATACCATTTGAATTTCTGTGTCCCAACTTTTAGAGACTGTTCCAGCATGTGGAGAACATGCTATAATTATCTGATACTTTCCAATGAATAGCTAAAGGTTTGGGTTTTTGTTGAAAAAATCCATGTTAGTGGACCAATTTTCAAAATTCAAAACCCATGTGATTTATAATTTTTACTCCTCTATTCAGATTTCATGGTTTCCATGTCCCAAAAATGAAAATGGAAAAACAGAGCTTGGATACTTTCAACCCTATTTAGATGTGATCCGACAGTAATTGCACTATTGAATAGAGTCACAAAAGATTTCTTCAAATTGTTTCTCATCTTATTTAAAGGGATGTTTGACAGCATGAAACAGGAGAATTTTTACTAGTACCCTCCTTTGTATTATCAGTTATTGACATTTTTCAAAGTTTACTTAACAAATTTAAATTTATTGTCATTCATTAAAGGCNAGGCGCCACAGTAGTCGAAGTCATCGTAAAATTATCGTCAGCCGTCCACTTCATAGTAAAACATACATGCCGATTTTTACAGTTATCCTGAAAGCGGTTTTGTTTATAGAGGGGTGGACACCAAAAAAACAGACTCGAAAACAGTAAAAATGACCACTAGGTGGCGTGAACTATGTCAAATCCATCGGAAAACGGGAGGATGTCATCGTTCTACTAATAGATGCCTATATACCAAATTTCATGAAAATACCTTGAGGACCTTTGAAGATACAGAGGTAAACGTAAAAAAAAATAAAATTGCCACTAGGGGGCACACCGGTAGTCGGATCTGCCCGAATGTACCCTCACGCAGTCCCATCCACAAAAGGAACACATGCGCAAAATTTCATGAGCATACATCAATCGGTTTTGGAGATAAAGCAGCGAACGCCGGACGGACGCCGTCCGGACGGACGGAAGCAGATGACGGTATAATGCACCCACATATTTATATTAAAAATGTTGAATGGCCTCTCCATCTCGCACATTTCATAGTCGTTTATTTGCATTTACAGTGCACGCACGTGTTACAAATCACAGTCTACACAAATACTGAAAAAAATGGTTTTTCAATCAAACCAATGATCTAACCAAAGGGGAATACATTTCAATACATTTCCTTAACCATCTGTGACTTGAAACATTGGCAAACCAAGGAAAAAGTTTTTAATTTCATTTTCTGCCGTCAATCAGTAATTTTTTTACAACAATGGTATAACACTACCATGAGACTTTGGAGGGCGCCTCATCATAATTGCCATCACCACCAGGACGCACAGCATACCGACTACAACGCCCATCATCACCTTGCTGTCAACTGTTTCTTCCGATTTAGATTCATCTTCTGGCAATTTCTCTTTACCTTTTTGTGATGTCTGCAACAACATATATTCAAGCTTATTTACAGCAGGAACTAAAGGACAATGCTATTTTAATGTAATCTATGCTAAAGAAAGTGCAGCAGCTGTATTCATTGACAATTTGTAAAAATGAGAAAACAAAAAATTTAGCAAACAGGTGATCTTTGCACTAATGATGTATCTTGCTCATATAGCCCAGATCATGCAGTGCTATTCCCCAGCACCACATCACAATACTTATGGGGACTCCTCAGTGATTTATGGCAGTTCATTTTCGCCACAAAACTCATTCTTAAAAACATTTGGCACCTTTCAAGCTACTTCAAATTCACATGGTCACTTTATGCTGTGTTTCTAACTAAATTGGCCAAGCAATCACAGTAATAAGAAATTAACCTGCAATTTGCACTT
>NMRA01000025.1:1294185-1369285 GCA_002633005.1 Phoronis australis
GTGTGCGTGTGTGTGTGTGTGTGCATGCGTGCGTGTAAGCCAGAGCATCATAGTTCTCCAGATATCGTTCCTTACATTGAATGCATCCCAGAGATACATTGATCAACTTGTCCCTGCCTTGCAATTGTTACACTGTCTCTAGAATTTGGGACATGGAAATTCAAGCAAAAATTGAATTTTCTTGATGCTGGAACTTGGGACAAGGACATTTTTCGTGTTCATCATATTTCTCAAATTTCGAATGTGCTGTCAATCTATAGAATGTGTAATTTTGCTGTCTTTCCAACAATTCTTGAATTCAGGATGGCCAATACCGTCTATTTCTAGAATTTGGGACAAGCTCCTACCTTAAGCAAAATAATTAAATTTTCAGTATCCCATATTGAAGAATTTTTACACTAATTAAATGGTGCCATTTTCAATGATTTGCATAGAAACAAATGCTTAACATAACAGTAAAGAACTAACAACATACCAATTTTACATTCAACAAGTAAGATAAAACTTCAATGCATATTTCTTCTTTGGTCTTGACTTTGGTAGGAATGTGACTCTGTTCTACTTTAGCTCTTTTTCTTTCATCTACTAAGCTCCTCTTATTACTTCCTACACTCTCAACAGATGGCACTGCAATCTCAGTTGGGTTGTTTTTGGGAGATATGACATCACTGCCATTATTGCACTCTTTGTTGCTTGGCGATGCACAATCACTGAGCTGCTGATTGGTTTCACCGGGCTGTTCAGCCTCAACAAGCAAGAAATCACCTGACAACAGACCATAAAAAATGTTGAAATAAAAATTGTAAATTTATCATTTTTTAATTATAAGTAGTTCATTTTGAGAGATTAAAGAAGTTCACATTTTAATTTAGAATGCAGCCTGTTTGGCAACAGCAGCTTAAAATTTAAGCACCTTAAACTTTTTCTTCATTTCCAAACCCGCTTGTTTAACATAAAAATTAACCATTGTTTAATATTAGGAACATTTAAAGTAACTTTACAAAGATTTACCCTTTTCAGGCTCAACACTATCTTCCGTGATATGGCACGTAGGTTTTGCAGGCGTTTCCTCAACTGCCCCTATTGTCTTCTTTTGCTGAGCTACACCCCCAGATGACCGGAGTCTCGCTCCTTCTTGCAACCGTTCCAAATCTGGTCTTACATCGTCACCTTTGTTAGTAACTGCAGTTGGTTTTTGCTCTCGTTTCCGCGTATTAGGCACTTCTTGTGCAATTGTCTGCTGCACCCTATTGGCCCAGGCATTTCGAATTTTGTCACGTGTCTTAGTTGTAGGAATAGCTGTGAGAAAAGAACACAAAATTCACAATTACTTTAAGCTTATGTAACAAGGAAGCCACTCAGAGCACATGCAATGCACTACAGTTTCTTCATATTTGATTACACTTGAACATACAAGCAGACCTAAAGAAAATCAGACAAAATTTTACAGAAAATTTCGAAAATCTATTTTTTGGAAAGAACAAAAATTCAATGCACAGTGACTTGCATGACCAAACCTTTTTGGATAGATAATCCAAAGTCAACCAATTATGAAAAACAATAAATGGATTGATGTAGGTGTCATTAAAGCTTTCACATGTTTGTATTGGGTCACGCTGTATTATGTATTCAAAAGCTAACAATAGCAACGCGGAGTGTTGAAATGCGCCCACGAATGCATAGCAAATGGTGTGCTTTTGAGGTTGCTTATTTGTGTCATAAAACGGGCACTAGATGGCGCAAAAACATACAATCCATCCGAAAATGGGAACATGTCATTGCTTCTTTAATAGAAAGCTATTCACCAAATTCCAAATTTCATAGAAATCTGCCACGGAACTTCAGAGAATCAAAGGAAAACAGAATAATATGAAATTGCCATTAGGGGGCACAGTGTTCAGCGGATCCGCCTGAAAGTCGTCATTGTCTGTTGTTCGCTTCACATAAATGCACTTACAAAATTTAACGAAGATCCTCCAGTGGGTTTTGGAGATACAGCTGTGGCCGCAAAACAAAACAAAACTACCACTAGGAGGCGCCAGAGTAGTCAAAGTCGTCATCATCAACCGTCCTCTTCACACTGAGACCATATACGCCAATTTTCAAAACCATCCTTAGAATGGTTTGGTTGATAGAGAGGTAGACGCCAAAAAACAGGCTCGAAAACAGCAAAAATGGCCACTAGGTGGCACAAATTACCTTGATTCCATCCAAAAACGGGAGGATAGCGTCATCTCATCAATAGATGCCCCTATTCAAAATTTTATGAAAATCTTTTGAGGACCTTTGAAGATACAGAGGTAAACGTAAAATTTAAACTGCCACCAGGGGGCATACCAATACTCAGATCCATCCCGAAATCATCGTTGTTCGTTGTCAACATCATATAAACACACTTCTCAAATTTAGTAAAGATCCTACAAACGGCTTAGGAGATACAGCTATGGGCGCAAAAAAGAAACTGCCACTAGGAGGCGCCACAGTAGTCGAAGTCATCGTAAAATTATCGTCAGCCGTCCACTTCATAGTAAAACATACATGCCGATTTTTACAGTTATCCTGAAAGCGGTTTTGTTTATAGAGGGGTGGACACCAAAAAAACAGACTCGAAAACAGTAAAAATGACCACTAGGTGGCGTGAACTATGTCAAATCCATCGGAAAACGGGAGGATGTCATCGTTCTACTAATAGATGCCTATATACCAAATTTCATGAAAATACCTTGAGGACCTTTGAAGATACAGAGGTAAACGTAAAAAAAAATAAAATTGCCACTAGGGGGCACACCGGTAGTCGGATCTGCCCGAATGTACCCTCACGCAGTCCCATCCACAAAAGGAACACATGCGCAAAATTTCATGAGCATACATCAATCGGTTTTGGAGATAAAGCAGCGAACGCCGGACGGACGCCGTCCGGACGGACGGAAGCAGATGACGGTATAATGCACCCACATATTTATATTAAAAATGTTGAATGGCCTCTCCATCTCGCACATTTCATAGTCGTTTATTTGCATTTACAGTGCACGCACGTGTTACAAATCACAGTCTACACAAATACTGAAAAAAATGGTTTTTCAATCAAACCAATGATCTAACCAAAGGGGAATACATTTCAATACATTTCCTTAACCATCTGTGACTTGAAACATTGGCAAACCAAGGAAAAAGTTTTTAATTTCATTTTCTGCCGTCAATCAGTAATTTTTTTACAACAATGGTATAACACTACCATGAGACTTTGGAGGGCGCCTCATCATAATTGCCATCACCACCAGGACGCACAGCATACCGACTACAACGCCCATCATCACCTTGCTGTCAACTGTTTCTTCCGATTTAGATTCATCTTCTGGCAATTTCTCTTTACCTTTTTGTGATGTCTGCAACAACATATATTCAAGCTTATTTACAGCAGGAACTAAAGGACAATGCTATTTTAATGTAATCTATGCTAAAGAAAGTGCAGCAGCTGTATTCATTGACAATTTGTAAAAATGAGAAAACAAAAAATTTAGCAAACAGGTGATCTTTGCACTAATGATGTATCTTGCTCATATAGCCCAGATCATGCAGTGCTATTCCCCAGCACCACATCACAATACTTATGGGGACTCCTCAGTGATTTATGGCAGTTCATTTTCGCCACAAAACTCATTCTTAAAAACATTTGGCACCTTTCAAGCTACTTCAAATTCACATGGTCACTTTATGCTGTGTTTCTAACTAAATTGGCCAAGCAATCACAGTAATAAGAAATTAACCTGCAATTTGCACTTTAAGGGATACATAGACAATCAGGTACAGATTACAATGGGAATAAGTTTATAACTTTATTATGTCATCTGTGATACCTCACTTCAAACTTTTGAAAAACCCAACTGATCTTTAAGACCTCTTCATGTATTTTGATTGATAAAATGGATTTAAACAAACAGAAATAACCATGAACGGATCATGACATTAATACAAAAACCAGTGCTCACATTTTAATATTCAACAGAAAAATTAACTGTCTAGGGTTAGTTGAGACGTCACCCTAATTTAATTTCTTTCATCAACTCGATTTTCTTTTTATCCCTATAATTAATAGTACTCAGGACTGCATACACTAAGTTTGATCTGAACAAGCATCATTATATATCTTGTCTAATGATAAAAATTTGAGGAAAATTAAGTTTTGACTGTCTATATACTAGAGAAAAAAAGGGTGCACTTTGCTTTAAACTCAGTACAAACTGGAAAGCAAATGTTCAAAAATGTCAGAACTAATAATTGTCCAGCTGCAGCAAATATCAGCGAGTAACCTGCTCAGCATCACGTGTGGCGAAAGATAATAAAACTAACTGAAGATAAACAAAAAAAAAACGCGACAAGTCAGAGATTGATTTCTTCGAGCACTGAAGACTTAAAGTAAACAATGTTTATTAATTCTTTAATTCTGCAACTTGCTGCTGAATACCAATAACTAACAACCACAAATATCTCTATATCATCCTTTCAAATGCAAAATGGGCATTTAACAGGCAAATTTCAAAACACGCAACACATATATTACCTTCACTGCCATCTTCAGTGCTAGTCTCACCAGAAGGTTCCTTCGTTCATGGTCTTGAAGGTATCCATCAAAGTTTGAGTCAGCATTGAACACCAGCTCATCGATTTCCTTCCAAAATAAAACGTAATAAGCAATGTCGATCAATTACTTCTCTATTTTTTGTGAAAGACAGGTTATAAACAGATTATAAAACTTTATTCCCCTCGCGGTACAAATGTACCAACAGGTGTCCATAGTGGATACACCCTCACAGACTCTGAATACAAAATGGCCGTGTAGGTAGCGGAGCCCTCTCATGAGTCTGCATATCATGCATTGCCTATGGTGGACAACTTGGCCATGAGATAAGGCAAAATCTCACCAATTGGGGACAGAAATAATTGCCAAAACTGACTTTCTGCAATTTTTCAAAGGCTTCAGACAGCGACCATAATTTCTCAAAATATTATGGTCGTGGTGTAGAACTTAAAATGATAAAACATTATATCTGGTGGTAGTTATCCTTTATAACGAAAAATGAAAATTAAAAAAAAATTCAACATTCACCATATTGTGTCCTAAATTGGTGAGATTTTACTGTACCCCCTTAGGTAGGTAATTTGACTTCATTGTCTTGTCTTGGAATGGTAAATGGCTTTGAAGAAAATGGAGGACGAGAGTATGAACAGTGTTGGTACCGACTCTGGTCTCACCATAAATGCCCAGATATTGCTCTGGCATCACCATGAATGCCCAGATATTGCTCTGGTATCACTATGAATGCCCAGAAATTGCTCTGATATCATCAAGAATGTCCAGATATTGCTCTGGAATCACCAGGAATGCCAAGATGTTGCTCTGGTATCACCATGAATGCCCAGATGTTGCTCTGGTATCACCATGAATGCCCAGATATTGCTTTGGTCTAAATTTTGAATGTGTAGTAGCACACCTTTCCCACTATGTGAAAGAAAACCCCACGGTATGAAACCATGTGTGTCGCAAGCTGTCATCTGAAGTAGAAGACGAATATTGGTTGTACTTGATTGCCATCCATGGTCAGTAAGCCGGAAGTCCTCATCAAGGACCAATCAGATGCCTAAACCAGTTGATGCAGCGGAACTGGCGAAGTCAATAAAGTATACAGTAGAAATATGCAGTCATGATGATTCAGTCAACACTTTGTACTTCCAGTAGTTACAATTGCAAGAGTAAGAAACACAGCAAGGAGAGCAACATCACTAGAAACTCACCTCCTTCGAGAAGCCATATGCAGCAGCTGCCCCTTGGTAATCCCCTTTGTCTAACAAGTCTTTAACAGTCTTGTCTACATCCAGTTGAACGTTTTCTTGAGCGGACAGACTGGAACTTAGCGTTAACAAACATGAAAAATACCTCGGTGAAAAATGTTTTAAAGGCACTCACACCACATTATGTACTGCTGCTTCTAAAATGGACATAAAGCCAAAGGCAAATGTGATGTGACTCTTGAAATGATGCTTCCATAGGGCCTTCATACACCGGAAGCTTTTCGATGGATTATTCCACACACTGATTAAACCATCAAAGTTATGTTCCTATTTAGTACCTTTTGCATAGAGGGACACCTTAGGAGGCCCTCGATTATGTCATATCCCCTGGTACGAGCTATTTAAAAATGGCCATTTGCTGATCTGGGCAACCAAATGAAGCACTGCTCAAAAAAAGTTTGAGTTGGAAGGAATTAAAGACATCGACAGCTTCCTAAGGTGTCCCTCTGTGCGTAAAAGGTATGACTTATGATGCTTCAATCAGTGTGAGGCATAAATCACCGAATTCACCGTCTGTACTGGAGCTAGCTAAAGACGGTGGTCGCTGTTTAGTCAGTGATCTGCTTCAGGGCTTGGGATGACTAATGGCAAAAAGAGGAAAATTTTCCAGGTGATGTATGGTTTCACAAATCGGCTTGTGTGATAGAGAAATTTAAAGTCAAAATAATGACAAAAAGAGACAAAATAAAAGGAAACTGGAAATCAAGAGGAAATCGAAACCAAAAACGAAGAAATCATGGATTGTTCTAAGACCCCCTCCACCCCCACATCCCACGACCCCCTCGACCTCCAACCTGTCATCATACTACTGACATAGCTGAATGACATTAATTTCCCATAAGACATGCCTACAAGTGAATCTATTCTGGCTCAAGTTTGGTGTTTAAAAACAGACAGTGGCGTAAGAACATGAGCTGAAAAAGCGGACTGTGAGCGTGCTACCGTTGTCACAGAAATGGTTCCACGAGCGTCTACCAATGGCCCTGTTCTGGAGAAACGTGAATACACACATAATTTCACTTTGCTTGCTGTTGTATACTCGTTTACAATATATTCCATGTAACGTTGAGATACTTTTTAGTAACAGTTTGTTTTTTCAAACTGTATTTACTGAAATTACATATGTTCCTCGCACTCTCCCAAAAAAGCTCGTATTTGCTACTCACTGAAGAGAAGCATGGATGGCGCAGCACTGAAAAAATTGGGGGGCTATAGCCCCCCCAGCCCCCGTGTGGTGCACCGCCCATAGACCATAGGCAAAAAAGTGGGGGGCTATAGCCTCCCAGCCCCCTATGGTGTGCTGCCCATGAGAAGACGAGACGATTACACTTTTCCGGGAATGACATTTGAAACGCTGTTTGGTCTTTGATTTGATTTGGTCGCGTTGTTTTTTTCTTCTGATTTTGGCTTTCAAACTTGCCGAAGCAGGGAAAAGCCAGTCGAGCTCATGGCCTGCATCGTTGGTCCTGCAAGCCAGCGCTTGTTTTATGTATATATTGAGTCAAGCTTGTATAAACTGGGTTGAGGGGCTTGGGGGCCGCAGGGGTTTTATTTAGAACAGTCCAGAAATCCTCTAATGAGTCTAACGAGTAGTGATCTAATGACATTGAACGAAAATCTCAAGTCCTGCTGCTTATGCTCTGCTAGTAACATAGGTGGCGCAGCACCGAAAAAGTGGGGGCTAAAGCCCCCTCAGCACCCCGTGGTTCACCGCCTATAGGCCATGTGCGGTGTAGCACTCACAAAAGTGGGGGGCTTTCGCCCCCCCCCCCNCCCCCAGTCCCCATGGTGCGCCGCCCATGAGAAAAAAGGCCTACCTGACATACCTCTGAAATAAAAGTATCAAAGATGCCCAGGACAATAACTCTCTCAGACAAAAGCACCACATGGTAACTGGCAGCCGTCGTGGGACAAGGTCAACTCGTGTGCATTTCCAAAGACAAAGTTCTACTTCATGTCGGTTTCGATCTTTAAAAAGTTCTCTAGCAAGCTGAAAACAAAACAAACACAGGATGTGTACACGTTATAATGTTCTTGTCTTGGTGACAATTAATTTGTTTTCTAACTAGTTCGGGTAGTAAAAATGATACCAACGGTTTCAAAACTAAAAAAAGTTGAATGAAATTTAATTTTTTTACTTTCTATGGTACTATATTTCACACTTAATCTAAAAACATTTAAAATGGCTCTTTTATGAAGAAGGTATGAAATTTAGAATACTTCCGCCTTTGAAGTTATTGCGATAAAATGTTGTCCTGGTGGTGGATTTGTGGTGCTTTATTCGTTCTCTTCTTGTCTGTGTTATATATTTTATCTCCTCTTATTTCCCCACAGCCAATGAAAATACGTGGCTCACACGTTTTGGTAAGATTTCCACCATAATCAGTACCCCCTTGTTGGCCTACAGGTTCTGTTACCAGCTAGTCTGTGTAGAAAATTGAAATTGAACCCAGGTTGCACGTTTGAGAGCCGAGCTTCTAAACTGTTCAGACAAGAGGCAATTGCCGATTGACTACTGATTTAGATAGGCTTTATCTGACTGTCACAACAACCTCTCCCTTCTACGGATCATGCATCACCTGCCCCCTCAGATTGGCCTCTTCTCTGGTCTGGGTATCGACGGCAGTTACTGGAGCGTGAATACAGACTGCCCCAAGAGAGGAGTGCTGACATCCTGTATGGTCGTGAGTTCTATCGTTGTTGGGTGCCAGTGTAGAAAATTTCTCTGACATCGGGACTTGAACCCAGGTTGCATTTGTGAGAGCTGAGCATCTAAACCTTTCAGCCAAGAGGCAATTGCCTCACATGACACAACAATACTATTAATTGTAGTTGCTTGTGCTAGTAGGGCTAGATGATATGCCTAAGTGAAAACAAATTAAATCGAGTGTTTTGATCACTTGTGCCATACATTCTGCGCCATCATACAAATGAACCTGACGTTTATGTGTGCCCTAGGTGTATCCGATGCATTCATCTGCAATGCAAATATACTGATACTGAGAGCTTCTTTGATTCGATGGTCAAACTAGGAACTTTTTGAATGGTTACTTCATGTTCAAAAATTGAAGTTGTGTTAATGGTATGTATTGGTTACGCGTAGTTGTCTAGTACTCTGGCTGTTAATCAAGTTTCACATCATGTTGATTGTTTTCGCTCAACAGCTTTTGGTCAAAGGAATGAAATCGAGAATGAGATAAACAGAAACTGGTGAGGTACATGGCAAATGTAATTAGAAGGAATTCTGTACATGCATCATGATGAGTATGGTTACGCTCCATCGTAATATGTCTAAAAGTATGTATAAAACTTATCTAATAATACATTGGACTGATGTTTTGCTAGGTCACTGGAGGCTCAAGTGGCATTGGAAAAGCTATAGCTGAGGAAATGGTTAAAAATGGAGGCAATGTGACGCTACTGGCTCGGAACACTCAAAAGCTAACTGAGACCAGCAAACACTTGGAAAGCTTCATAGGGGAGAAAGATAAACAGGTGTTTCTTTTGTTTTCGTAAAGTTTCAAAACTAACATCGCGTGAAGATCAGTTTTTGTTAATGCGTTCAGTGTTAGCGAGTACAATTTGTCACATCGAGTAACAGAGGGTCAGATTGAAGAGCTGTGACATCAATGGTTCCTATTGTTGTAGTTGTGGACTATATAGTTGCATTGGAATATTGATTGTATCATTGATTACATTACTCTGTAAGGCTTTTCCTGGTAAGGACAAGTGACCTGTTTTTGTGGTATGTGATTTTCCTGTGTGTGCGTGCGTGCGTGTGTGTGTGTCACAATTGATCTGTATGCTTTATCATTTGATTTGTGAATGTGATTGAGAATGTCTTTATGCCTTAATTATTTACAATGTTCATATAAGTGCCGGGGGAGGGTGTTCAAATGTTAATCTTTGATTGGCTAATCCAGCGTGTGTAAAGTATTGGTTATAAATATGGACAATTAGTGGTAGTAGGAGGTATTGTCCTATTTTGTCTCACATCTAGACCACAATGCACCAGGAACATGTTGTGCTTTTGTGTCAAATCTAGACCACAATGCACCAGGAACATGTTGTGCTTTTGTGTCACATCTAGACCGCAATTCATCTAGTAACATGATGTGCATACCCAAAAATGAATATGAAATAATTTGATATTTAAAAAATAGCACCTGTAATGACAGAAGTTGAATCTCAATTACCATCTTGTTTTTAATGAATTTTTTGAAAGAAAAGGTTACTTCCTAATTTCACTAACTATACGAAATTTCAGTTTCTTTATCATAACTATGTAATTGATTTTCACTGAATTTCAGAAAGTGGTATGCATATCTGTGGATGTCTCAAAAGATTTTCATGCTGTTGAGAAAGCAATTAAACAGGTAACAAGTGGAATACCATGGTATTATTGTTTAGATCATTGTTGATAACAACTCTTACAGTAATGTAGGTGATACTCTCATATTGTTTAGTCTTGAATTTGTGACATGTAGGGCACGGATATCTCACTGAGATTCATATGTTCCCACTGTGTTCAAAAACCTTATAATAAGCTATTTAACACACCTATCTGAACAAATTCTTGAAGCCTTTGGCAGTTCTACAATATCATAGGGGTGGGTAGTCAACCACAATTTTCAAGTGTAAGTGTTTGTCATACTCCTAAAACTGCATGTGGGCACTATTTTTTTCTCTTAATCATGTGTATTAGTAAAGTGCTGAAATTAATTATAATGTAGAGATTCTTTTCAATTCTTGCTTTCTACTTGGCAGGCAGAAGAGATGCTTGGTCCCGTTGATATGTTGTTTAACTGTGCTGGAACCAGCAGTAGTCGTACGTTTGAAGATACAACTGCCGACGAGTTCAAGGTATGAGATCACCACATAAGGGCGACGATGCAAAATGTGTCAAAAGAATTTTTAATTGGCTTTGTTGGGGTACTGATACATTACCAATGAAATTTAAAAAATGACCTACAATTTTTTAAAAAAATTTCGAGGGAGGATAGAAAATGACTGGATATTTGAGATTGACTATGATCAAGTCTTGCAGTCATTTCAAAACAAAGCACAAGAAAGCAGTGCCCTTTAATCATTTCAGAAATTGCTTTTGTGAACTATAGCTATGCATAACACATTCACGTCTAACTTAAGATTGCGAGGAGGGGTCACTTACTAATGCATTGATTTTACTAGTTGGTGGTTAACAAAGATTCCTCTATTTATTATCTGAATAGAGTGAAAACAAACCACTGTTTATCTGCAAGGGTTCATTCATGAGGTAAGCGTCCCATCTGACATAAATGTATTCATTTGCATAGGTTGAATAGCTGTTTCATTCGTACTATCTGGTGAACTTCAAAACCAGTAGCATGCAGAAGGAGGGCCCACAGGTCGACAGCCCCAAGGATCCACATTGTCAGAGGGCATCCAATCAATATAAATAAACCTTTTGCAATAAAATTATGACTGATTTGAAGTTAAATCGAATAAAGTTTTTTATTTTACGTTTCATTTTTTTTACTTTACATAGTACTACGGTACATGCATTTGAGTTGAAAGAGGGGAACATCTAATATAGAAAATGCCACGGGATCACCAAACCTATGCACGCTAATACTTCAAGGTTCTGATTATTGTGTTATTAGAATGAACTGGCAAACCGTAGGTGCACAATCAGTCCTTCTCACGTCTATTCCAGAGGCTTATGAACATAAACTACTTTGGCAGTGTCTTTGCCACCAAAGCTGTGCTACCTGCCATGAAATCCCTTGGTAACGGCCGTATTGTATTTGTGTCCTCCCAGGCGGGCCAGGTGGGCGTGTTCGGCTACACAGCATACTCTGCTTCAAAGTTTGCATTACGCGGACTCGCAGAATCTCTACAAATGGAGGTAAGTTTGACTGGGCAGACTCTTCAGTTTAAGGTGAATTTAAGTGAAAGCAGTGTTTGAGTTGTTGACTAGAGAATTTGTTATCACTCTGAAATTCAATCATGTTTATTTCTCACCTATTTATCACACAAAATGGCAGACAAACAATATTTTATTTTGCCAAATTCTTAACAAAAATAAAGATTAAGAACATCTTAGTCTCGTATTAGCTCGGTTTGTACTGTGCAGATGTTAAACATATCTTTTGGGCAAATTACAGTTATTTTTCAGCACCGCAATGATCCTTTGAAAATAGAAAAGTGACAAGTTACTCCACGTTTGTGCAAAATAAGTTTAAATTACCGTTTTTAAAAAAGAAAGATAATCTTAATCACATTCTGCGTTTGTGCGAAATAGGTGAAAAATTACCATACCATTTAAGTGGCTTGTGTTGAGTGAGTATAAGGACTATAAATGAAGGTTATTCTGTGTTCTATAGTTTTCTTAAGAATTTTGAATATAATTTGCTTTTGATTTAACTTTTGGCCATTTCTTGAAATTGATAATGCTGGAATTTGAAAGTGCAAAGAGATGGTATGTCATGCCAGGTTGAACGCCACAAACCAATGTTTTCAAAATCTTTTTACGTGAACGCATCTTCAGTCTTTGAAGTAAGTAAAATCTCCGTGTTTAACTTTGTAGTACTAGTAAATAACAGAACTGCAATTTATAGTATTAACATGTCTATTGTCATGACATACAACTACGTGATTATTTCAAAACCAGTGTAAAACTACACTTTTTAAATTTTATCAACAGATGCAAAAAAGATAAATCATGACTACCAGACTTACTGTAAAATAAATTTACCGATGTTTCGGGGCCTTTTGGCTCCTTCTACTAGGGACTGATGACTGTCTGGTTTCAGTGAAAATTTTGTTCCCTCTACCATTGTTCGTTGACAACAACTGCAATGCCCCGGACCATGAGTCAGATACCGTATTCGCCCTAATAAGCGCTCATGCCCCTATAAGCAATGTTTTCAGACTTTGCTAAAATAAGCGCCCGGTCCATGAACGTCGTGTACATGCGAAAAATGTCTTACCTACAGTGCTAAAATTCTACAGTAACGTCTTCAATTTATCAATAAGATCCGACAGTCCTGAAAAAATCATTGTGCGCGAACTTTGTAGACTACAAGCCTCGCCGCTATGTTGGTATTTAGCCATGTCTATACACTTCAAACTTCCCCTGTGCTTCAAAAAGAATGAAAGTTTTGCTGATCTTGCTAGGGACGTGTCCTATTATATGGCCTGGCCTTTCAGAACAGATGCAGCATACTTGTCAAGGGATTGTATTGTATCTTTCCCGCATACAGTTCTTCTCCCTCAAGAGGAATCCAAATTTCTTTCTACACGTGAAAACCGTGTACGTAACACTAATAAAAACTTGACGTTTGTTCGGTTAAAAGCACTTGGCCAGGAAGTGCGTGCTACATTCAAGTACCTTTCATCCAAGATTAGTGTTTGGGAACTATCTATTCAAGACACGAAACGGGTAGCATAGCATCGGCAAGAATTAAATACTGGCACATATTTCCAAAAGTTTCTAATACTGTAAAAAACGTTTATGTTATTTTTAAAGGGGAATTATTAAATTAGTCATAATTAGTGTTTTTAAAGTCAAAATGACCCACTGATAGTGAACACTTCCGCACCCTTACACCCACACGTAAAGTGATTGTGAACTATGATTGGGGTCAACTTGCAACTTTATTTTTTATTTCTTGTACTGTTGTTGTAGCTGAAGCCATATTGCATACAGGTTACGTTAGCCTTCCCACCAGACACGGATACACCAGGCTTCGCTGCCGAACAGGAAGGGAAGGTTCGTTATTGAAATGATCAACCTTGAACCACTATGGTTAGCAGCCATTTAGGCCAAAAATACGTACGTCATTTAAAGATCTAATTAACTCAAAATACAACTTTTGAATTAACTTGGTCACTTACCAAAGTTTCAAAAAATCAGTCTGATCTTGTTCTTTGTTCACATTTTAAACTGATTTCTTAACTTCAGAAGATCTGCTGTTTTTAGTTTCGGTCACTGAGGCAGTATAGCCACCCTGGAAAGTCGAGGGGTTTTGTTTTATGCAATGTCATAGGATAAGAACACATAGGCATTGTGGAAGGGAAAATACATTCGTAATGACTGTTCACACTCTATACTTTGGAGGATGACTAATGACTGTTCACATTCTATACTGTGGAGGACGTCTAATGACTGTTCACACTATATACTTTGGAGGATGTCTAATGACTGTTCGCACTCTATACTGTGGAGGATGTCTAATGACTGTTCACACTCTATACTGTGGAGGATGTCTAATGACTGTTCACACTATATACTGTGGAGGATGACTAATGACTGTTCACACTCTATACTGTGGAGGATGTCTAATGACTGTTCACATTTTATTTTGTGGAGGATGTCTAATGACTGTTCACACTCTATACTGTGGAGGATGACTAATGACTGTTCACACTCTATACTGTGGAGGATGACTAATGACTGTTCACACTCTATACTGTGGAGGATGACTAATGACTGTTCACACTCTATACTGTGGAGGATGACTAATGACTGTTCACACTCTATACTTTGGAGGATGACTAATGACTGTTCACACTCTATACTTTGGAGGATGACTAATGACTGTTCACACTATATACTTTGGAGGATGTCTAATGACTGTTCACAATCTATTCTTTGGAGGATGTCTAATGACTGTTCACACTCTATACTGTGGAGGATGACTAATGACTGTTCACACTCTATACTGTGGAGGATGACTAATGACTGTTCACACTCTATACTTTGGAGGATGACTAATGACTGTTCACACTCTATACTTTGGAGGATGACTAATGACTGTTCACACTCTATACTTTGGAGGATGTCTAATGACTGTTCACAATCTGTTCTTTGGAGGATGACTAATGACTGTTCACACTCTATACTGTGGAGGATGTCTAATGACTGTTCACACTATACTGTGGAGGATGTCTAACGACTGTTCACACTCTATACTGTGGAGGATGAGTAATGACTGTTCAAACTCTATACTGTGCAGGATGACTAATGCTGTCATTGGTTGTCCCAATTCTCCGTAGTATGTATTGATCAATAAATTCTCGTAACTCGAGATCGGCTTATTAACATATAATCAGATAGTGTTTGCTGGTGTTCTAATGTGACAGCTGATCGACTGGTGGAAATGTTTTTGGTGTTTTTGATATGTCATCAGTGTAACTGTGAAATGATCTATTTCATTTGTTGCTTGCAGCCTCAAGAAACACAGTTGATATCAGAAGTAGCTGGTCTCTGTAAGCCTGAAGATGTCGCTAGGAGTCTCATCACTGATGTTATAGTAAGTAGTCACAAACGGTGGAATAAGCTCAGTTTCCTCCGTTTTTGTTACAAATTATTCGTACTGCTGTTTTTGTTTTGCACAGCTGTCATTCTGTTGACTCGGTATTTGCATTTTCAGCTGGGAACGTTATTTTCTGTCGGTAATTCATTCCAGCATGCAAAAGGATGAAGAAATCTAGAAAAACTGAAGTGTGATATTTTTTCATATTATATTTCGCACAATAATAATATCCTAGTGGTCATTTTTGTATTTGAAAGGGTAAGTGTTGTTTTATTACTGCTATACTGTGTTCATAATTGAATTTTGTTTTCTTAACTCTCATTTTGTTGAGAAATATGACAATACAAACTTGTTCATGTGTCGGTCGTTATGTGGACTAAACAGGTGAAGGATAACTGCACGCTTATGACAGCCATAAAACTATTAGCTAGAACATTCTGAATTGTTTTTATGTTGTGTATTTTTATTGCCTGTTGTGGATTACTTTGACAAAGAGTTTCTTTCTTGTTTCAGCAAGGAAAGTTTCTGTCATATGTGGGTGTAGATGGCTATATGTTGGCTCAGCTGACCAGTGGAATGTCGCCTGTAACATCCCTCATGGAGGCAACACAACAGGTAACCACTAAGAGGTTTAACTTGTCAACTGTATATTTCTACCACAAACTGCTGTAGAGTGGGCAATATATATATATATACGTAATGTGTGCGTATTTTGAGAACCAGTTTGATGCCCGTTATTCAGTGGAGAAAACTGGTTCTCAAAATTCGGGCGCTTTATGTCAGACCATTATCATATAGTGTGTTGTAATTGACTTTCCATATATATCGTAAACTGACGAGGGCTAAATTAACGACTTCAAATTAAAATTAGTCATTAAGTTTGCAAGCATCACTGTGATGCAATCAAAGAACTCAAGTTGGTCCATAGTGTTGGTCCATACTGTTGGTCCATAGTGTTGGTCCATAGTGCTAACAGGAAAATTAGGAATGGTATGGTAAAATCTCACAAACTTCAGACCAAAATGTTTTCCAACATTTATATTTTTCCTCATGATGTCTTGCACTTTTATTTTCTTACTATTTACTGTTTGTTTAGTAATTATTTTTAATTAATCTTGTTGTCTTGTACCTTCTATTTATTGTTTGTTTGTTATTTATTTTGTTTCATCAGTCTTTCCATGTTAAGTTTCATATTTATCACTTAAGTCTATGTGTCTTACTGTTTTTGAAAGCAGTGAGAACTGACGGGGTTACCCTCCTCGTAAATATCACAATAATTGAATAAATTAATAATTTTTTTAACGTATTTTAACATGGATTTAAGTGCCCACAAATTCTCGCCACATTGTCTGGTGGTAGTTGTGGTAAAGAACTTAAAAATTGTGGCCTTTATTTGTTTCTACTCATCATTGATAAAAAATGAAAAAAAAAATTCTCTTAACCAAACTTAACCTCCATATTTTGTCCTAAACTGGCAAGACTTTAACATAACCTGCTGTTCTAAGAAAATCTAAAATGTATTCTAAACAAAATGCAGGTTTTTAAAAATGGCTCTGTGTATGACTAATGAGGTTAATATTTTAACCATTACACTAAGCCCTGGTTACTATTTGAAGGTTACACGAATGGGTTGTTCCTAATGTGTTCTTCCATATCTTTTCAGGTTGTCACCATGGGCATATTTCGCATCATTTCTCTTTTCTACCTCGACAACTTTGACAGGATCATTTTGAAATGCAAACAGGACCGTGAGAAAAGAAGCCATGCGGGCTTCTAATTGTAAATAAGGTGGAAATGAATATCAATGCAAATACTAACTTAAATTACCATGAATGTGCTGATGTTTCAAGTTGTCTTTCAGGCTTTATGTTGGATTTGATAAATTGTGATATACATGTTGTAACCTCAGATACGATGCGTTCAAATTTTCTTATTATAGTGTGTGTTTCAAAGGCATGCAACCAGTCAGGGTTGTACAAAATTTTTACGTGTGGGGCAGTGCGTTTTTAAGAGTTCCATAAATCTTAGTCTATGTCTAGTCTTCCATATTAATTGTGAATTTTATGATTTTTTCTTCGATATCGTATGTGCACTGTATGTAGCTTAGTAATTTATTACTCTGAAGATTAGCGTCTCACCAGTGCTCTACCAGTACCAGGAGAATGTGTTTACCTTTGTCTGTATTTCGAAGTATGGATAATACAGAGAGATACAAAAATTGGGATGGAGGGAGTGGAAAATAGGTATGGTGGGAACGGAAAATTGGGATGGTGGGAATGGAAAATGAGGATGTTGGGAGTGTAAAATCTGGATAAGAATACAGGCCTTGCGATTGAAAACTTAAACGATTTGAGTCAAGTTGTGCACTGTCCAGCATGCTCGTACATCTGTCTTCATTTTTCACCTTGGTGTTGGGATGTTGTCTTCATTTTCCATGTGATATCGGAAATTTGAATTCTCACATTTTGTCTACTTTTGAATACAGGAAATTTCCTCCTAGGTTCCATAATTTATGTTTGCCCTCTTGTAAATTGATCTAATGTGAAACAATGTGACTTTAACAGTAGATTGTTGTTTTGCATCTTTAGTCTAGTGAATTTGAAAACTTTTGATACCTCAGTTGAAAAATGATATTTTGTGTCATGATTCGTGAATTTGTGATTTTTTCAGAAACTGAATATTATATGTTCTGATGGCTATGGGAATAAAATATGGATTGTGTTACAGTTGGACGTCTGTTATAGTTCTTTTTTCTTTTGTTTTATGTCTTACCGATAACCAGACAACTGTGCCTCCAAGCACAGTCAAATTACTTTAGACACAATTTAAATTTTGTGACAGAACTTTTCTTGAAAAGTGTTGTTACTTAATCAATGCAAGTGAACTGAATGTTCGCCTAGGACTACAGCTGAGTAAATATGTCTGCCGTTAGAGTCTTGTCTTGTTCCACCAGATAGTTATGACATGCAGGATATTTACGTCATTTTACAACCAAGTCAGTAGTTTCATGACGTGATTATGTAACTATCTATATCTTTTGGTTCAACCTCGTGTTGAGACGTTAGAAGGGCTAAAATATCTAGTTTCATGGTCACAAATTTACATCCTGGCCAATGCTTTCCAAATTATATCAGTTACGTCATAAAGTGAGCTCGAATATAAGAGCTGATTGAATTCAGATGAATTAAAGTTTCTCTTCTGGAGATTATTTTATTTCAATTTAATTTTAATGTGTTGTATGACCGATTGATTTTAAATGCTTTAAACTTTTGTTACAGTTTATGGGGGATATTTTGATGTGCGTAATGGTTTTCTGGAGCAGTTCCTTCCTGCAAGAAAATAGTGAAGCAGACGAGTCTTTATCCCTTGCTAACGGAACAACTGTTGACATCTTTGTCATACAAGCAACTCTTTAACACAATTCAAATTGCTTCTCTCACCAACAAGTTCTTTTTTCTTTTTCGCTAACAAAAGCTCGGTGACCTACGTTGCAGGTAGATCGGCGTTGTGCCAAGCACATGCCGAATCTTGTCGGAGAGCAAAGAGCGACGAAGTTCTCGAGAAAAAGTTGAGAAATGTTCTCACCACCTATTTCCGCAAACAGTCCTTCCTCAAATATTATGCATGTACGATATGCGGTAGAAACAAGACAATTGTTTCAACATGTTTTTGGTTTACAAAAAACTAACGGTGACATTGGTTCAATAATCTTTTCTTCTGAACTGGTTTTACTGTTTTCCGAGTCTGTTTTTTTGCGTCCACCCCTCTATCAACCAAACCGCTCAAAGGATGATTGTGAAAATTGGCATGTATGTGCTTACTATGAAGAGAACAGTTGACGATGATTTTCCGACGATTTCGACAACTGTGGAGCCTCCTAGTGGCAGTTTTGTTTTTTTGCACCTATGGCTGTACCTCCTAAGTCGTTCGCAGGATCTTTACGAAATTTAGTAAGTATATTTTGATGTTAACAACGGGCGACGACGACTTTTGGACAGATTTGACTACCGGTATGCCCCCTAGTGGTAATTTTATTTTTTTTACGCTTACCTTTGTATCTTCAAAAGTCCCGAATGGATTTTCATGAAATTTGGTATGTAGACACCTATTAGTGAGATGACGCTATCCTCCCGTTTTCGGATGAATTTGATGTAGTTTGCGCCACCTAGTGGCCATTTTTACTGTTTTCGAGTCTGTTTTTTTTTCGTCAACCAAACTGCTCAAAGGATGATTGTGAAAATTGGCAGGTATGTGCTTACTATGAAGAGAACGGTTGATGATGATTTTCCGACGACTTCGACTGCTGTGGCGCCTCTTAGTGGCAGTTTTGTTTTGCGCCTATGGCTGTATCTCCTAAATCGTTCGCAGGATCTTTACGAAATTTAGTAAGTATAATTATATGATGTTAACAACGGACGACGACGATTTTGGGACAGATTCGACTACCGGTATACCCCCTAGTGGCAATTTTATTTTTTTACTTTTACCTTTGTATCTTCAAAAGTCCTGAACGGATTTTCTTGAAATTTTATATTTAGTCACCTATTAGTGAGTTGATGCTATCCTCTTGTTTTCGCATGGATTTGACGTAGTTTGCACCACCTAGTGGCCATTTTTACTGTTTTCGAGTCTGTTTTTTTTTCGTCAACCAAACTGTTCAAAGGATGATTGTGAAAATTGGCAGGTATGTGCTTACTATAAAGAGGACGGTTGACGATGATTTTCCGACAATTTCGACTACTGTGGCGCCTCCTAGTGGCAGTTTTGTTTTTGTTTTTGTTGCGCCTATGGCTGTATCTCCTAAACCGTTCGCAGGATCTTTACTTAATTTAGCAAGTGTATTTATTTTTGTTGCCTACGAATGATGACGACTTTCGGACAGATCTGACTACTGCTGTGCTCCCTAGTGGCAATTTTAGTTTTTTTTTACATTTAACTCAGTATGTTCAAAGGTCCTCAAGAGATTTTCATAAACTTTTAAATATAGGCATCTATTAGTGTGATGACGCTATCTTCCTGTCTTTGGATGGAATCGAGGTATTTTGCACCACCTAGTGGTTATTTTTGCTGTTTTCAAATCTTGTTTTTGGTGTCCACCCCTGTATCAACCAAATCATTAATTATGTTCTCAGTGTGAAGACGACCTTTGATGATGGTGACTGACTACTGTGGCGCCTCCTAGTGGTAGTTTTATTTTGCGCTCATAGTTGTATCTCCTGAACCCACTGCAGGATCTTTATTAAATTTAGTAAGTGTATTTATATGAAAATAACAGACGATGATGACGAGTTTCAGGCGGATCCAACGGACACTGTGCCCACTAGTGGCAATTTCATTTTATTCTGTTTTCCTTAGTTTCTCTGAAGTTCCTTGACAGATTTTTATGAAATATGGCATTTTCCTGTTTTTGGATGGATTGTATGTTTTTGCGCCATCTAGGCCATTTGTATGATACAAATATATAACCCTAAAGGCACACCATTCGCAATGCATCCGTGGGCGCATTTCAACGCTCCGCGTTGCTCTTGTTAAATTTAAAGTGGTGATCTTGTATATGACATTGAAGTTATTGCTGAATTTGTATATGTGTATTTATTGCATCTCTAAATATTTATATTCGTAAGTAATCTGTTTTATACATACATACATACATAAATTTGCGGATTTTAGGGGCCATGCCCCGTAAAATTCTCCCAGATTCCATTTGGCAGTTCGGGGGTGCGAATGTCTGACGGGCAAAATCCTGGCTAATTTTCTAGCTGCCCTGCCCCCCCAACTCAAAATCCTGGATCCGCCCCTGACTCATACACACATGCATGCATGTACACGCACACGCACACGCACACGCACACGCACACGCACACGCACACGCACACACACACACACACATATTTGACTGTATTTCGGGAGCAAGTTGTCGGTTATACAGAATTGGTTAAACGCACGAAACTTTTCATTGTTCACAGTCACAAAACTCTACTCTCAACTGAACATAGAAAAAGTAACTGACCAAGACACACGATATTTCGAAACATGCATATTTGTACTATTTTGACACCCAGACAAATGCTTTCTAGCGCTTTCTGGGCTCAACTCTTATTATTGTACACAGTATTTTTTGTAATAAACCTTATAAAAAATTGTCCCTTGAACTAACACAAACTTAGTGGTCAGAAACTGCATTGGTTTATTTTCAGTATAACAATGTTCATTTTAGCTACATGAAATTGAGACCAATGCCACTTTGTATGAAACAGTACCAAACAGGGAGTCGAGTAAGTTCCCTAATCTAATCATATTTGTTGACTCATTGCTAAGTCAACTTTTGGCTTTGATACAAATTGAGATTGAAGTCTACGTTGAATTCTCGACATTATTGAAAATAAGTAAGTAAGGGATTTTTTTTCAAGTAACACCCCTAATTTAAGGACTATGCCCCCAATTATTTTGACTTGATTAAGGACTCAGTTTTTAATTATATTATTAGGAAATGTCATTAGTCTAGGAGGAGCTCATAATAAATATAAAATGATAGAGAAATATAACATCTGTGAGTGAACAAATACGCAAAACATTTAGGGAACTTAGATGAGTCCCTATTTGGGACTGTTTCATGCAAGCGGGTGCGGGGTCCCTTTAGGTAAAAATACCCGAGCTTCTTCGAAAGCTCAGCCTGCCCTAGCGCAGGTTTCAAAATGAGCCAGGGGGTCCAGATCAGAAAAAAATGTTTTTTCTACAGCTCTAAAAACTACGTAGTTTCATGTAATTCAGTGAAGATGAGTGCTGACACCATGTGCGTGGGCTAAAAAATACGAGACCCCAATGAAACGATTTATCCCGGGCAATTGTTAAAAGCATACCAAACCGGATTTTGGCCTATGAACAGATATTAAAAACGAATTTCCATCCAATTCTCTAATGCAAAGTAAAGCTCTGTAATCCGCGACAATCCTCAAACCTTTGAGAAAAATTTGAAAACTCGTTTCAAAGTTTGTTNACACACACACACACACACACACACACACACGCCACACACGCCACACACGCCACACACGCCACACACGCCACACACAAACACATATAACAAACACATATATTCGACTGTATTTCGGGAGCAAGTTGTCGGTTATACAGAATTCGTTAAACGCACGAAACTTTTCATTGTTCACAGTCACAAAACTCTACTCTCAACTGAACATAGAAAAAGTAACTGACCAAGACGCACGATATTTCGAAACATGTATATTTGTACTATTTTGACACCCAGATAAATGCTTTCTAGCGCTTTCTGGGCCCAACTCTTATTGTTGTACACTGTATTTTTTGTAATAAACCTTATAAAAAATTGTCCCTTGAACTAACACAAACTTAGTGGTCAGAAACTGCATTGGTTTATTTTCAGTATAACACTGATCATTTTGGTTACATGAAATTGAGACCAATGCCACTTTGTATGAAACAGTCCCAAACAGGGACTCGAGTAAGTTCCCTAATCTAATCATAATTGTTGGCTTGTGAAAACACTCTTTGTCCTTCCTGATGCTGTTTAGTTTCATTGCTAAGTCAACTTTTGGCTTTGATACAAATTGAGAGTGAAGTCTACGTTGAATTCTCGATATTATTGAAAATAAGTAAGTAAGAGATTTTTTCAAGCAACACCCCTAATTTAAGGACTATGTCCCCAATTATTTTGACTTGATTAAGGACTCCGTTTTTAATTATATTATTAGGAAATGTCATTAGTCTAGGAGCTCATAATAAATATAAAATGATAGAGAAATATAACATCTGTGAGTGAAGAACGAAACAAATACGCAAAACATTTAGGGAACTTAGATGAGTCCCTATTTGGGACTGTTTCATGCAAGCGGGCGCGGGGTCCCTTTAGGTAAAAATACCAGAGCTTCTTCGAAAGCTCAGCCTGCCCTAGCGCAGGTTTCAAAATGAGCCAGGGGGTCCAGATCAGAAAAAAATGTTTTTTCCACAGCTCTAAAAACTACGTAGTTTCATGTAATTCAGTGAAGATGAGTGCTGACACCATGTGCGTGGGCTAAAAAATACGAGACCCCAATGAAACGATTTATCCCGGGCAATTGTTAAAAGCATACCAAACCGGATTTTGGCCTATTAACAGATATTAAAAACGAATTTCTATCCAATTCTCTAATGCAAAGTAAAGCTCTGTAATCCGCGACAATCCTCAAACCTTTGAGAAAAATTTGAAAACTCGTTTCAAAGTTTGTTAAATAGGCAAGCGTGACTTACGCTTTTAACAAATTCACGGCAACTGTTGCGAAAGACCACTCACAAAGAACCATAATATCCAATCTGTGACATAGGGAGTATGAGTTTTTAGTTGATTCCATGCATTGGCAAACTGACAGAACGAGGATTGGTGGAAATCATCAAAACATGGTTTAGTATCCTTTTAATGAATTTGTTTAGTGGAATTAAAAAGTTAGGAATTGTCTTTTATTGTCATTACAAGTTATCATCGTTTTACCGCACTCCATGATTTGCTAAGGTCAAACTAATGTCGAGCCGTTTTATGTCAGACTTAATGACAAATGAGGGAAAAAGCTCAAGCTCGTGAAGTGCTATTCAATTCAATATCAAAATCGGTGTGACGTCCGGGAACATGAAAGCTTTATGAGGTCGCAAAAAGTTGTAAGGACATGATGACTTTTCATAGGATATCTGCAATTTTATAATGAACCTTTTGAGGTTTTGTTCACGATAGTAGGCGAAAATCATTAGGCAATAAGCTTTAATTAATCATAGACCTAGTAATATTACAACAAAGAGCTAATGGCATATTTAATGAAGTTTTAAGTGACTAATGACTATACAAATCAATTAGGGGTCTGATCACAGCTTGCATAATTAAAATCAGCAGTTTCTCAAATTCATAGTAAAAATGAATTCACAATATATCGTTTTTTACGAGACACGACATTGCAGTGGTTGGGACGCGGGAGGGGAACACTAACCTTTGTTACGTGGATGGATAGCATTCAAGTCCACACCGGTTGGATCGCCGTACGGAAGCATTGCGGCGGTTATGTGAATGAATAGTTGATCAACGTTATTTAGCTCTGTGACATTGTCTTTGAGTCCTTTCCCTCACCGAGACCAACTTAATTAAGCTGCAGTGTACGCTTCATTGAATGACACAGGAATAAATTTTATTAAGATCACTGGCAATTTGAGCTGTGAATTTGTCTTTAAAAAAATGCCAGGTCAAAATGTAATAGTTTCAATCCACGGCCGGCAGGCTATATATTCTTTCAGTGCTTCCAAGTCAGTGGCGAAAGAAGAACCAATATAGAGACGCAGGTCTTGTATTTTATTGCCAGTGTATTGTATTGTATTGTATTGCATTGTATATCAACGGTTTATATGGGCCGTAGGTATTTTGTACTACAGAGAAATAAGTATCGCCTTCGAGACATCTCTTGGAAACGGCTGTTTGTGCACTTGTCAAGTAAATTTGACGCATGATGTGACATTGTTTTTTTTTCGAGTCACCGTGTATTAGACAACCTAATTGTCCTCAGTTCTTGGCAAAACCGATCAGCGCTATCTTGAGGCTTCAGTGAGGACGAGGCTGGTCACTAAGCGGCAGACAGCAGTTGCGGCCGAAGTACTGTCTTCTGACTAGCGCCACTAACGTCCTCTCCCCAAATTACACAGCGATCACACCGCTGGGGTCGTGAGGCAAACGACATTGGTTGGTTGAAAGTTGCGCAACAGGCGGCTCACCATGTCCGGCTGTGCGTTTAGGGTGGTGTCTCAAGATGCAGCCACTCGGTCACGGCTCCCGCTGTCTGTTGGGTTCATTGAAATGTCATGCGTGGTAACGCGCCGTCTCGCCTATTTGCGAACGGAAGGATGTTCAAGGTGTGGTCTAGACTGGCGGAATAGCTAAATGATACATTGTTTATTGTCGTTCATTTGTGCCAGACGGAAGATATCAGAACATATTAAAATGATCAATTTGTCGACAATTGATTAATTAATATTATATTAAGTCATCAATCTATTTAAGTCGGTCCTCAATATTCATATTTAAAGGGATGTCTCCTCAACAGCTGAAACGCAGATTTCAAACCTTGCGTGAAGATTACTCGACCGCAATCTATAGCTATATATATACACACACACATTACATACATTCCTACACATGTACAAGCATGCATACATTAACATGTACTTACATAGATACATACTTATACATATATTTGTCATAATATATACTTATACTGCCACATCCTATCGAGAATTCATTTCGTCTAGCCGGAATGTACCACTTCCAAGCAATTTCAGGTGGTCGTGGTCGCTTTATTCGTTTTAATAGTAAAGCTAACAAGGAACACATTGACAGACTTTATAAGTCCATTTCATCATCTTCATGTTTGCCCTTTTTAGAATTGATTAAAATCGACACTTCACCTGAGACAAAAAAATCTACGACTACTAATGTCGGAGAATTGAATCGGAGTCACAGAAAATCCTGATAACGCCAATGACCCCAACCTGTTTGAGAAAAAAAACAAAACTTTGTGAAATCTTGCCTAGTTTCAATCTCCTATAAACATTTCAAAGCCAATCAAAGACATTAAATACAAGTAACACCAAGAGTTTAAATGAGTGGGGTGAACTGTAACCGTGCTCGACGTCACGTAATGTGACAGAGACAAACCGAGGAACCATCGACTAGCGAAGCTGTGATTACATGATTGCATGACATCACGTCTATCGGAAACGGATCAATCACGCCCATTATAGACGATATTCCAAATAAAATGAATGCTTACTGGGTGTGACCAATAAGTAGGTGAACGTGTCGTCCTTATGTTTGCAAATCATGAAATAAATTACGATCAAAGGAAGGGGTAAACTAACCGGTCATTGACTTCACATTTTGTCAGTTTAATGGGTCATTTCCGTAACTGCTATGACAGGCGCAGACTGTGATTCACACAAAACTTCTATCCGCACAAGCGTTTTAACGTTTTATCCAGAACGTTGTAAGTGAAGAGTTTGCTGCGGCGGCGTAGCCCGACACTCGCTAGCACACCAATACCTCATTCGACAATGTACTTCATTTGCGCTAACTGCGAAATGTTCCCAAAGCTTAATTTACAGCAAAACAACAAAAGTGGAGGAGAGACACGAAAGGTGTAGATAATGAAAATATGAAATATATACAAAAACACACTGTAATGTTGGGTGAACTGACCGTAAATTACGTAAAAAATAATGACATGGGGCCTGTTCCAAGAAACTGACTTAAGTTCATTTTTGACTTAAGTCTAAGCTTTGTCTTAACTGCCATACTTTGAAACTTCCACTTCCGGTAAGGTAGTTAAAATTAAGACAAAAATTTTATCAAAAATTTAAGATCTCTTTCTTGAAACGGTCTCGAGACAAATTTAAGTTTTATCTTAAAATTAACTAAAATTTAAGATTTGTCTTAGCTAAGCCAGTTTTGTTGGAACGGGCCCATGAGCAATAACTTATAAGAGACAAAGTACACGTAGCACTAAAACCACTGAGCGAACATAAACATGAATACAACATACATATATATGTATGTTGTATATGTATACACAACATACATACTATGTACATGTATATGTATACATGTATAAATTAATGAATATATGAGAATATATATAAGTGAATATACATGATTACGAGTTACGGGAGAGAGGGTTTGTTGAGACTGATAACGTCACTTGCCTCGATTTTAGGTAACGACTGTCAGCAAACGGCGAGAATAGGAGATATAGAATAAAATCACAAAAGCACTTGGGATTTTGTTGTTGTGTAGCTCTGATCAAAGACAATAGCTTCAAAACGTCTAATCTAACCAACACTAAACCCAAACACGCGTTATTCGGCTGTGAGCCGGTTATTCTCTCTTATGTTTTATTTTTTTAATCTGTCGATTGAAAGCTTCAATGTGTTTAAAACCACCAATTGTCTTGTTTGGACAAGTCTAGCATCATTAAACCTTCCGTTATAGCACTGCATATCACTGTCGTGAATTCAGTGCCCAAAAACGAAAAAAAAGAAGAGCAGCAAATTCGAATTCAAAGTTTCTTAGTTCCACTGACATGAATGTGACGTATGGTCGTACCCAGTGCCAGTGTGCCATGTCCACCAAAGTTTTTCGTACAAACTTTTGCCATATCTAATCCGCGCTTCTCCGATATTCCTCGTAGACTAAGTAAGAAGAGCTACAGCACGGTCAAAGCTAAGTTGTCACAACCGCCACAAACGCAATACCTCACCATTCCTTATTATACATAAATCATGAGAAAACGAGCTGCAATATCTGGCGACTTTTCACACTAAACACATTGGAGGTTGACTAGATTGTGATTGGTTGTCTCAGTTTTGCATATTACAAATTGGTCAATAAATGCTCGTGACTCAATATCAGCTAATTATCGCAGCTAGTGTTAGCGAGTTTTTTAATTTTACCCCTGATCGACTGGTGGGCTTGTTTTACTATAATGGTGGTTTTGATATGAAATTGATGGTTTTAAGCATTTTAAGAGGGTTCGACACAGTTTGTTGAAAATTCGTAAAGTAGTCGTTGTTTTATGTCATTGACCAACTTGTACATTGCTTATTTCTAATAACGTCTCATTGAATTTTAAAAAAATGTTGATTTGCCGGTTTAGTTTTTGCTAACTGTAGCGCGCAACCCCCCTGCTTTTTCATATTTCATAGAAAACGAGATGGTTATCAAAAGAAAAAACATGTAATTTTTCGTGTAAAAAACAAAACGCATATATTCAAGGCAATCAAGATCTAGAAAGAAAAGTTCACATGTGCCGGCGTAAGAAAATCGGTAAACAGGAAAATGTAATTAAAGCCAGTAAAACATAAAACTGGCATTTTACAAAAAAATCAATTCAATGTCAAAGGGATATCAATCATTAGTTTAATTAAAGGTGGCTTCTAAAAAAACCCACGTAAATTTTACATTTTTGCCTGATGTTCCTTCGCCTAGGCAATTGTAATGGAAAAACTGATTCGGTGACTACTACGTTTTTGCAGATTTGTAGCAGACATAGATCAAAATACAAAATATGAAAACTTAAAGAAATGATGTGTCGAACTCCCGTAAAACGTTTTAAAACTTAAACACATTAGACGTAGTTTTAGCTAGAACGTTAATTAAACGTTTTAAATTCGTAGTGTGAAAGCAACGCGTTTTAGTTGGAACGCTGCATAAGCATCCTACTACTTTTTCCATTAAAAAAGAAAGAGCGCACACACACACGTGTCGAAAGTTGTCGCTTCACGCAAATATATACTCGTTTTTTACATTTCGTGCGACAGTCGGCAAATGCCGATGTTCAACTCCATGAAAACTTTGTGAGCGATACCAAGTTTGTTGTGTGACTAGAACGAATTTTTAAAAGGTTTTATATTCATACTCGTGCTAATCCAACCTGAAAAACCAATAAAATCAGTTCGTGACGTCATTCAGTTTATCCTGAATTTCACACGTTTTATTTGAATAGGGCTTAGGAATTCTTTTCAAAACAATATGTAGGTGATGGTAGAGTACCAACCAAATGGTAACTCCCGGTGGTAATATCTATCGGTTATCCACACGAGAGTGACAATACATGAGAGGGTAATGGTCACCCTTAAATGATGGCCTGGGAGGGCAAATTACTTACCGCAGAGGATGCCAGAGAAGGTAAAATGGGCATCGGCAAAATCAAAATAAATTTTGAAAAGCTTGTTTCCGAAATTGACTCTTCAAGATATTGGCAAGATACTGAATGTCCCCTCGTAGTATAACAAGTTTATTTGCTTTTTGATTTCCTTTAGTAACTTCAAAAGAATTTCACAATATGTTTCATAGTTCAAAATTTACACACAGCGGAACACCCACGAGTAGTCCAAGCCCATTCCGGGATTCTTAACACATTTAAATCAGCTCTGCCCATGAGATTGATTCAAATAGCTCGGTACTGAATGTGGCTGTCACTAAAGCCGTATTGCACTGCGTTGACTTAACGACCTGTTCGCACGCGTTGTTAACCCTTATTACATGGTTAGAGGATGTTATAAGGATCCAAGAAGTACCTACCCCATAACTAATACACAATCCGTACTCGAAAAAAGTTTAAATGAACGCGCCACTCACGATTCGCACCCGAAGAACCACCGCTTTTTTGAACTTGTCGCGAACCCGGAAGTACAATTCATTCAGGAACCCAGGCCGAGAAAACGCCGTCAGTGCGACCGGAGCAGTGCCAGCAAACGGGGATAAAATAATCGACAGCGCGCCTTAATTTTAATAGAATGAAAATACGGACAATTTTATCGAATTTGCTGAAGAAATGTGGCGAATAGTAAATTTTGANCCTCTAGTTGTTGTAGATTTTCCGAATAGCCCCATTTGAGTAACAGCTGCGAGGCTGAAATTTGGTGAACACTGTTGAATCGTGCAGAATAGTAAGTAAAAATATGTCTAACTAAATTTCACCGTAATTTGTTGGCTAAAAACAATTTACACAAAGTTTTAAACTCGTAACTTATCCCGCTGTCCTCCAATATGACCGACAAAGTGACCCAAATTTCGCCACAAAACTTGCAATAACTTTACACTGCTTGCCCCGATTTTGATACTTTTTCGATTTTTACTGAGTAGAATGCATTACCTTTCCGATGATAGCAAAGTACTTTTTCAAAACGAGTAAAAAAAATAAAACCGAAAAAAAAAAATTGGTTCGACCCATATTGGTTCCTAGGTTCGACCGGCCGACGTAAGGAACTAAACAACAATGCTATTTTAACATACTAAGTACGCGTAACATTCCAAAAAATCAATGACCACTAACTACAAACTATAAATACACTACATATGCAAACGAATCACGAGGTGTTGCTAATAAAACAAAATAATGAAAACTTTTCGAGCAAGCGATAGCACATTCAGTTACAAGGAAAAAAATGGCGGCTTTCAGGACAACTTCCTGAACTGATGAGCCGGAAATGAGGGTACGGAAGTAACCGATGACAGCCGGTAATTATACGCTCACAGAGAAGGGTCAAATACTGTTAAAAATCGCTTTTGGCAAGAAAGGAGAAAAGAATATAAAGAAAGGGTGTCGAAAATAAGATTTTATGTAGTAAGTATTTTCGGATACTGTAACCACATGGGCATTTTAAGACGAAGCCTTTATGTTCGCCTGATTAGGTGAGCTGCTAAACTAACTAATCATTCATTCGTCATCGGGGACCCTTGACATGAACAAGTGTGTATAAATTTACAAAAGGAGCGACAATTGACTACATCGTCGAAAGCCCTTCCGAGAGAGAGAGGGGGGGCTAGAGCCGGGAGAAGGAGAGGGACAGGGATGGAGAGAGGGATGGAGAGAGGAAAGGAGGGGGGAGGCAAGGAGGAGGTGAGGGGGAGGGGAGAGTTGGAGGGGGGCAGAGATGGAGAGGGGTCGAGGGCGAGGGGGATTGAGGGAGAGAGGAAGAGGGGGAGAAAAAGAGAGGGACAGGGAGGGAGAGAGGGAGAGAGAGATAGATATATATAATTGATGCTACCCGCCGTCAACTTGCAATTAGTAGTTTCAACATATGCTGGTTGTCCTTGTCAGTTTAGTTAGTCAAAGGTTTTCAAAGAAATGTATAGTGTTCCACCTTTAGTGTTGTACTTGGATTGTAAAAGGATCATTCCGCCTCTGTTGTGTTCATGTCTCAATGACAAATTCAACGTTTACTGTCTCCATGCACTCAGATTATGGTAGTGACGTGATTTGTGGTGGGTATTCAGTTTAAAGCAGCGCAATGGGGTCAGGATTGCTGTCAATAAATGGGACAATTTCATGGTGATAAAGTGCACGTCAACTTCTCTACGCATTCCAACCACTGTAGGCTTTAACATGTTGATTTACAAAATTTACGCCACATTGTGTTGGACACGAGGCTTCTACTTCTAGCCACGCGTCTGTCACGTGTCTGCCCTACGCCCTATCTATATTCTTAAGCAGTGTAAATTTTTAAAAATGTATATGGATGTTTTACTCGCCTTGTTTTACTCACGTTCTGTTCTGCTTTGTATTTATTTCATCAATATGTAGCTTGTATTAAATTGAACTTATCGCGTTTCTGTTCCATACTAAAGTCTACGTAACTAATCTTTTTCGTGTTTTAGGAAATAAAGATTAAAATTGCAGTATATTCATACATACAACTTCTAAAAACATATAAAAAGCGACAGTTGATTACATCATCTCTACAGCGCAAATAACAAAAATGACTTAAACTGGATATTGAGAGGTGGGCAAAGCTGCTCGTGCATGAACAACCACGTCCATGTGACGATAAGCGAGCAACAACACCACATACCTACCAGGACACATGGCGACAGCACTGGTCACCCAGGCTCTCCGCTACTGGACCCGGTAGGTCTGCTGACCGAGTGTGTCCGCAACTCGCGTTCTCATTATTGTTCCGCTGAGTACCCATCTGGTACTGTATATTATACCGCTGTGTACCCATCTGGTACCTGCAATGCAACCCATTGATATGCAGAGAGCAAAAGGAGAAACGTGCTTGTCGCTGATAAAAGCTTGTCGTAGACTTCACAGGTGGATGAGTACACGTCCGGATAAATCATAGACTATACATGTATATTGGGTTGAAAATCATAGACTGTACACATGTATATTGGGTTGAAAATAATAGACTGTACATGTATATTGGGTTGAAAATCATAGACTATACATATATATTGGGTCGAAAATCTGACAAGATGCATTGCGTACGATCTTGAGTTCGTTGCGTTCCAGTAGACGAAATAAAACCTTGTGGTAGGGGTTTACTCCACCGAGCAAGTTCTTATTGACAAAATTAAATTAATAAGCACCAAGAAATTCCTCTTCACAACATTCCACAATTTGCATTTTATATTCTTTAATGTTATCTAACGTGAATAAGCAATCAAAAGTGGCTTATGGAAACACCAATCAAGGCACGTAACGCTTAGACTACCGATGGACACTGAAAACTTTCAAATACAAGTCCAATTGCGTTGTGGTAATGTTTCCACTAAATTTTTGCTATGAAATAGCTTACCGGAGCACCGAACGTTGAGAGAGTGATACAGTGTCTGAATCGATCAGATACACTTATGAATAAAGTTTGGCGCCTCAATGGACCGGCGCAATCTAAGAATACGGGCGACAGTTTGTTTGCTTTCACAGGTTACATGTCAGCAGTTTCAGTGAAATCTGACCAAACATATGGTCTAAGACCATGGTTCGGGCCTTTGTAGGTCCCCCAAATGAAGAAAATGGAGGCTGGGTCAGGTTTGGCGGCAGTTTTGTGAACTAAATGGGAAGTGATTACCACGAATAGAATTCAGTAGTTCATTGAAGTTGTTTTGAGTAAATTGAGTCCAGATTTTGGAAATTTGGCCTCTGCTTTGTCTAATCGGATACGGAAGTGTCGCCACTTTGAGAGAACTTCCTTGTTCAGTGTTGAATTGTTGGTGCTAATACAGGTATCCTTCAGACAAGTGAAAATTGTCAAAAATCTGGTCGGTAATGATGTATTTTAACCTGAATTTCTGGAAGCTAGAGTGAAAGAGTATTCGGATTATGCCTCCTCTCTTGCACAGGGTCAGTCGTGAATTTGTTATTTTAGATACAAAAAGGACAAAATTTCACGTTTTTTGGTCAATTTCCAGCATCTCAATTTTTCCGGTGGACGTAGCTAGGTAACAAGACTTGGCTTTGATTAATTATTTCTTCTTTGAGACACCCCATAGAGTGTACTACTTTCTGCCGAATAGCAGCCTTTTTCAGGTGTCTGAGGCAGCTGTGCAAATAAGGGCTTCCATTGACCCCAGCCACTCGAACTGTGGTCTTAGTCCCGTCGCAGAGAATCTGTTGCTGTAGTAAGCTTGCATAGGACTTCGCAACCGTCACTGATAAGGTAGGCGTGGTCTAACTGAGTTTGCAGCTATCCATTAGCCGGCGACGTGTCGGATAAAAAACGTTAGCCGAAAACACGTTGGAAGCAATTATTCGCCATTTGGTTGGCAAATTGTAAAGCTTCTACATTCTTAATTAAGATTAAATTAAATCACATTTGTGTAAACATGTTTTGTATGTATTACCGCGTATCAATCGTTTCGCTCGTAGCACTTTAATGTCTCAAGTTTCACTTTTGCCAAAGACATTATACAAAAAGTTTATGAATTTATATCTGCAAAGTTCGTTCCTTGTAAATTATAGGATCATACACCGACAATAGGGTTTGGTAAAGTTGGAAAAGCCCAAGGAATAAGTCGTGTATGATAAGCGGAGGGATACAAAAAGGTTGGCATTTCACTAGCGATGCATACGGCTTCTTCTGTCCTGTGACTACCCTGTGACTATACTGGGATTACGGCAAAGTTCAAAGCAAATTTCGATTTCCAAACGTCTAATTCTTCTTCCTATACACAACAAACGATCGTGGTATCGATCCTTACTTGTTGGCGCATTGTTAGTATAAAACTGAGGTGTACCTAACTGTGAAAAATAACTATAAAACGAAGTGCTAGTTAGTGCCAACATAAAACAGGTCATAATGATTACTGTGTAAGATTGATGTTCAGGATGTGGCTTGTGAATATGTTCAAGATTAAACACTTTACACACATAAAACCTATGGAAATCAACCGTCACATACATGTCAACCATATATGATCAGCAAGTTTCGTCACTAAGTCCCGTCCCAGGCCTAGCCTCTTCACTTTAACGTTTAGAAATATACTTTGATTATTTTAAACTTTCCTCACAAGGTTACATGCGAATATTACAAGCAATGCTATTATGTATATCTTAGCAGGAGTAGCACTGATTTTACAATAGCAAGTCGATAACCAGTTTTAGACGAATCGCGGTTCAAAATGGTACGGTAACCTTTTTAAACCTTAAAGCACCCGCCTTTGATTTGAAAAACACGGTTCCAAAACAAAGTCTAACTATATATTCTTATCTCTTTGTTGTCAGAATTTAAAATGTCAATAACTATGAAAACGTTTAAATAAATCAAAATTTAACTGGACAATCATCAGAATTTACCTGGACATTGATAAAATAAAACACGCAACTACCATGGCTACCTTTGATTTCATTAAACAATAACGGTTTGTCAGAGTGAGCAAAACTTGAAACTAATGTTGCGGCAAATCAAAATTTTTGACACAAGATAATGAAATGGGACTTTTTAAAGTACACATAATAATTACAGGAATATTCTGAGAGTTAGCGTAAGTGCGCGACCATTTCTGGTTATTTTTGTCGGCGAAAATGTGACTTTTGAGCTCAGATTTTGTTGCAAGCACTAAAACGTTGTAAATAGCAGTTCTTTCGGAAACTATGGTATGGTAAGGTGTGTTGCTATTATTTATAACGCAGGCGGTGTGTGAGAACGTGAAATAGCGACCGATACAAGTAACAAGCTCTAAGTGAAAATTGATGACGAGCACTGACCTTCTGTGATTTTCTTTTGGAGGTCAAAACTTACCACAAAACGCGCTCGCTAGGTTTGCAGGAAACGCACGGACTAATCTACAAAACTTGACTACATTGAAGTACCAGCTGTTGCCAACCTTGTCTTCGATAAGACCTTCTTCGTAATACGTGCCTTTAGGAGTTCTTATTGTCCTGCAAACTAGCTCGGAAGACTTCTCCTCTAACAAATTGTTCATCACAATAGAGCGCCTGATCACCTCAAGAAACCTCTGACCAGATCGCCTGCCAGAGCAAATCTTCGGCTAAAACATAGGGTGAACAGACCCTTAGTTCTGGAATGCTCCAATTTAATTTTTCTGACTGCGACACCTGATCACGCAGTCATAAGGTTCTGTTGCCAAACACGTATGCCATTGAGAAATTTGCAGGTGATGAAATAAACCAGACTATGACGTCAGTCGAATCTAATTTCAGACAAAATGGTGTAACGACGTTTCAACGCAGACCACGAGAAAACACAATCATTGCTGTATGTTTACAAACAGATTCATTGTGTTATTGTAGACGAACGTTAAAATAGGCTTTGCCTATTTGCATTTCAATTACTTGTGGTATTTATGTGCAGTAGTTTAGGTGTTTACATTTACAATCGATCCCGTATGATGTGAATTTTTGCCTTTGTTTTTACTCCCGGAAGTGAACCTTTAATCATTTTACCAACACATGCGTGGCCGTTCTTTATTCGAACTTTGAGGTTTTATTCCAGCCAACAGGTATATTGTATGTTTGCTGAACTGTCCAGAAATAGGACCCAAACATCTGATATGAATTTCATAAACATTATGACACTATTGATAAATTTTATTTCCTTAAATAATGCAAGCATCGTCATTGAAAACCGAAAAAAGAACCAAAATGACACACGTGACGTGTATCACATTCGGACAACACAGGAAGTCCTTAGATTCGATTCACGTTCGAGAGCCACACCTCCGACACACACGGCTCTGATGAACAGGACTCAAGTAATTTATAAAGTAATCTAATGGCAGGATGACGCTGAATTAGCTCTTTGCCAGCACATTTTGATATTTAAAAAATCACCCACTTTTTGTTTTGTTTCAAAAGCCAACCCTTTCTTTGAAAAGTTAGGACTATATCCCAACATTTCATCGACCGAATTGAGATAGATAATAGTCAGCTGTAGCGACGGATAGAGTAACTTTTCAGAACTTATGAGAAAATGGAAATAACGAGCAGGCTGGGGCCCGCCTCTTAGCTACAGGGACTCCTACGTTGTGGCGACCACGGTGGGGCGAAAACATGTAACGATGTTTAGAGGTAACGATCTTTAGGGGTAACACTGAAAATGAATGAATGAAGAATTTTAGGGCTTGGATTTTAATATAAAGTTATTTTAACTGAAGCATATGTATGTATTATCTGGAAATGGGAGATTGTCCTTTGCAGTACTGCAAACATAAGCACGGAAACAATATGCTTAGGCCTACTATAAAAGCAAATGCGCCATTCGCGTCGTCATGGAGTTTCTGGCATCGTAACTTCAGATTATTTTGTAATTAAGACAAAAACTGTTCTGTGAAATAAACTATGCCCTGTTTCTCATGAAGCTTTGTTTTTGTTTGACACTCGCTGACACTTCGTTTTGGACAACTCTACAAACCGTAACATTATTGTGGCTCCGGAAGTAGGTCCATGGGCCTATATCCGGAGACTTTATCAAATATTTTGGAATCTGCTTGTCGAGAAAATGAACAAGATTGTGACCTTTGTCACGATTACAGTGGGTATCAAATGCCTGAAGACCAGAAAATATTCAGACTAGTTGCCAATTGCACTAGACTTCATGGGAGCGAATATCCGTTATATTTTAACAGACAGTTCTCAGACCACAAACGCGTTATTTGGATGAAAATGTAAACAAAAGAATTTCACAACGTGCGAAATTTGTCAAGGCCGCGATTTCGTTATGACAGGTAAGTTCCATCACTGATTCACAGGAAGTAAAATCGTGCTCACTCTCACGTTTAACTATTTCTACAGATAAACCGGTTAGAATTGGTTCGTTTTTTTGTTTACATTGTTTTTGTGTATCGTATACTATTTCTGAAGTGAATCACAAAACAGTGAGGCTACCAGTGCAATCGTGTTTACGAAATAAAAGCAGAGCGGCGTCTTTACACCAATTTTACCAAACATTACTTTACAGTCCTGTTTTTCCTTTTGTAAATTCTAAATAGAGACAGTATCTCAGGGGGATGGATGAAGGAAGGAGAGGACGGAGGAGGCAGAGAGGACGGAGGAGGCAGAGGGGAGGGAGGGTGGCAGGGGGGAGGGAGGCAAAGAGGGAGGGAGAGAGGGGGAGAGGGTCTTGCCAGCTCTTTCATGAGTGGTGGACTGAGACACTCTTTTGACTTGATACTTGAAGATGTTCGAGATCATCTGTTCGGCGATGAAATTCATTTTCTATTACTGAAAAAGCGTTTGTGACATGATGAATTGCAATTTCATGATTTGCAAATTAGGCAGGGAATTTAAAGAAAACGTCCCTTTAATACCCGTTTTCATTGAGATTTTTTGGTCCTTTTTTCGTTGAATTTTATTTAATTTCAAATGACGTAACAAAGTCCATGTTGCTTCTATCAAGGAAATGCCTTTAGCGATTTTACAATTGGATAAAAGCGGCCAACAAAGCTTTTAAACGGCTTCTTCGCAAGTGACATGTGCATGGTCGAAGGGTCCCTGTTGTCCTGTGTGATGGTAAACGCTTTAGCGCAACGTTGATATCCCATAAAAGCCGGTCCGTTTCGTCTCCAAGGCAATTCTGCCTCTTTGCATGAGAATTTAATGAAATGGGTACCACTTATTGTAATAACGATGATTCTCTTGACTGTTTGAAAACACCATTTTGTTCAATACCTGCCCTGAAACACATCTGTTGCAGAAAAAGCGACGGTGATTGTAGCTGTAGCGAGCAGCTCAGTAATCCATGAGATCAGTTACATTAAAAACCGTATTTCAGGATGGAAAAACAACACTTTGACCATTGGCCAGGAGTGTAGAATTTATGGAATTCGTTCTTAAACCTATGTTTGTAAAACCGACTCACATGGCGAAATGAAATTTTTCACTTCTAATGCTATTTCATTTTTCTTCAATCACGTTTTTGTGAACCACTGTAATCGCAAACCGACTAGGTGTAAGCGAACACACGTGTCGCAAACTCGTGAGTTGTAATCGAAGTTGGCAGAATTCCTGTATATTGGCATCATGCCACTACTTGCGTCAATGTTTACAAACAATGGAGCATACTTGAATGAAAGTAATCGTAACATTAATACCCCTCGTGTTTCTGAGTGTAACTCAACTAAATCGAGAGGTGTGTCGTAAACAAACACTGCCATTGGCTGATTATTTGTTGAAATTAATTTCGCGCTACAGTTGAATTATGCGGTAGTCGAGAGGTGTGTCATTTTCCGCGTTTTCGATTGGTTGGAAGTGCGTCAAACCCACTTTCATCATCTCGCCACCAGTCGGCGGTTTCCGCAGTTAAACGATTTTTAAGTAATCAATTGGCGCAAAACACGCTTTCGGCCGATTGGAAACGTGACATAACGTGAATTTCGCGATATCGTGGCTGGCGGATGGCAAAAGAGCGTGTCACGTACCTATAAAAGTCAACCAGAGCTTCGAGTTCACCACAGAACTTATTCCAAGCGATCATCAGCAAACGAGAAAGAGAGAAAGAATTTCACGTGCGTCAGCATCATAGCAACGATTTGTGTGAAGATTGTGAGAAGAAACACTATCTTTGAAAAAAATCAGCATGAAACTATTTAGGAACTTTTCGTCGTTAGTGCTGCGAAGTTGGTGCTGTGTTATAGCACTAAGTCTGGTTATACAAGTAGTCGTAGACGCATATCCAAGTCGTCAGTTCGTGAGTTGCAGGGACACTTGTTACAACGGCGGCACCATGTATGTGCCACGGTCCCCGTTCGGCTTCTGCCGCTGCAATTGTCTGGAATCGTTCCGAGGCAGATACTGTGAGCAGAGGCGATTTCACACTAGAAGCGTAGACGAGAGTGGCAATTCGCAACAGAGCTCAACGGACAATGACGAGGTGGACCCTGCGTTTCATGGTGTCCTTGGAAAACTTACGAAAATTTTCGTACACACTCTCAAGACGAGAAGGCCGGAAAGCTAATGCATAGTTCGTTTTAGGTATGTATTCTTCTAAATACGAGGCAGCAACTCCCCTATGTTGCATTCAATATAGATATTTGCAGTACAAATCAGGTGAATTAATTTCGGTTGTTGACAGCACTACTCATGCGCGCACTCAGCCTTCAACATGGGGGGGGGGGCTCGCATTCGTGGCCGATGTGGACCTTTTACTAACAAAATAGTCAATCTACTAAAAAAAAACAACAAAAAACAGTACCGCGGTCGGGGCTGTACGTGCTGCGAATTGTGCATTTGCGCCTTTTCGGTAGGCTTTCATCTCGTTTTCTCGGACTTTTTGTTTCTCTGGGGTGGACCTTTTTGCCCACTTCGCCAAATAGGGGGAGCCCCTCTCCCTGGGTGCGCGCATGCTACTAGTACAGAATAACCCGCGTGTGATTCTAATATCTTTGAAAAATACAAGAAACCAAAAACAGAGCGTGCCGCAAATACTGTTCTAAAGGTGGGCTGATTTCAGTGTCACATTTTGAACTTTCGAGTGTCTATCGGTACCTGACCGCAGTAACGTTTTCCGTCTCGCTTATCTGAGATCTTTGACACATGAAAAAGTGTAGTGTTCCCTTAACGCACTGGTTGTAGAAGGATTACCATTCATACTATGGGTTACTTCCTATCTTGTCTTGATTTGGTCATTAACACATAATTAAGAGGTCTCGTAAATGGTAAAAAACGACGATTAATCATGATTCAAAAACCGATTACTTGTTATACCTTAATTAGATAACATATGTTACCTGGCTAGAACGATTGATTTAAAGTCGGAGAGGCGTTTTGCAATCACTTTACCCTGAGTGTTAACAATGTATTAATGAAGACATTTAGCATGGGATCAGATGTTTTTAACTAATTTACCATTCGGATTTTTTTCATTTGAGTTAATAACCAGAAAGAATATGTCTAATTTCGCCCATTTCGACAAACCACTTATAAAACTATACACGTTTCGGGCTTGGATTTGAAGATACGATTTTATTGAACGTGCTTATTTAGTAGAACAAGGTTTCGCTATTCACGAAAAGTTTTTCCCAATTTTCATGAGGATGTTGGTCTGGTCTCACAGGATGAGAATCAAACCACGTGATTCCTGCATGAGTGAAGTCGCTGCAAGTTCAATTTAGATTACATATAATAGAACGTCAGTCCATAGATCAAATAGTGCGACGATATCCCACATAGAGAATGTGAGTTTGGTCATGTAGACGCCAACTAGAAGGTTCTACTGCTCTTTTGAATTATGAATTGATTTGTAGGCTACGGTCGTTAATGACAAGCGAACTCGTTGCCCTCGTGCTAAACTAGATGATGAATTGTAATTTAACAAGGCGAATAATCCTAAAATACACAGAATGATTTTTATAAAGCAGTTAAGCTTGTGAAAGCTCTGTTTCAGAGCGCCATCTCACCCACTCAGACATATAAAAGAATGGGTTGATATTTCACAATGCCGTTATAATTTAAGTCATAAATGGCATGAAACTTAATGATGAGTGCAATTAAATCGTTTATTAATTTTAATTCCTAGAGTGGTCACCTTCTTTTTGGCTGCTTATGCGACTTTATGTCGATCTTATTAAGTATGTTTTCACTCAAAGTGCAAGGGGCGATTAAGTTGCATAATACTTCGCGAGATCAAACTAGAAAGGATGGAGAAAGATGGTCCGATGTAGTGTGACGCAAGCACGCTGTCCTCAATCCAACTAAGGGTGAACGTGCGACCGAAGTTTTGGAATGTCTACTCTCTGCTGGCAAAGGTCCCTAGCCCGAGGCACGGTTTCGTGATATTTTACTCCCTGTTGTTGTCACAATAAAAGCCTTTCCATGCCATCCAAGATTATTTCTATAGTAAAGGTAAATGGGGCATGCAGTTCAGATGGTTTACTTTTTTGACAAAATTCATACGTTTGAGTGCCTTTTCCTGTTGCACTCCCTTTAAAAATGATTTACTTTGGGATTTCGAAATTCCACAAAAATTTTCTTTGTCCAACTGCAGGACTCAACAAAATTGTTCATTAGGCCTCACGGGAGGATTCTCTTGAAGTTTTGAGCCGTGCGGAGGATTTCCTGGTTAGATTTCTTATTACATTTTTGAGAGCGTGAGCCGTATTGTAGAAATTTTCCCCGCTCATATTTTGCGACACAGTGGATGAGCGCGACACAATAGTTTCTTGTTCGAAAATTCGCGACCGCTTCCGACATTATACATTTTCTATTGCACAACCGTAATTAGTTAATGAAGTCAAGATTGGATACCAATCAGTTCGATCGTATTAATATAATATATTTTAGTTTTTGTGCATATCCTAAATACGATTAAACTCATTAAGTCAACTTAGTTGTTCTGAGGAGCAGCGTGGGTTAACAGCAGTCACGTTATTAGCTAATTTCAAATTCATTTTAATAGATCTGATAATAAAATGACACATCTATGACAAGTGACATGTGATAATTAATCTTAAACGGTTGGAAATGTCATCGCGTCTGCTTCGTAATTCATCACCTCAAGCATGGCAAATTGTGTAAGTTATGCTGCAGCAACCGCCGACTGTCGCGATCCTCGAGCTGTTTTGCCAGATATTGTGATGTGCAACTCATTCATGGGCGCTTGCATGACCCACCCATAACAAGCATTATTAATGACAGTGAGACACGAAATGAAATGAAAAAATGTGATGCTTGCAGTGCCTGCGACCTCCTCTGCACTGGATTCCAAGAGGCAGTTGACATATAGCAGGCGTTTTGACTGTAAGGTATCTCGTAATATGCACATGTTTTTAACACAGTGATACATTAAAATGCTCCTGAACAATAAGTTTTGCAAGAAAATTTACAGAAATCTTGAATAGAAACACGATTTGTAAAACTTTTTGTCACACAATCCAATGAAGAAACTATAAAACAAATACTAAGAATAAAGCTTGTCTATGTTCAAATTAGAAAAAAATAATAGTCCGGTTGTTGGGAAGCAACGCTGCCTTGGTAAGCTATGGAATAAAATAACATTTAAGATAAATTATTTCGATTTGGTGCTTTGGTAAAAATCATTGAAGTTTTTCATGACAGGTACATAATCGTGAATCGGGTCACATGACATTCGTCGCCATGAAGAAAATTTTACCCTATTCATTAACCTGTAGGAATAACAGCACAATTTGGACTGTCCAGGACTTAGCATAACGTATATCATATAGAGGCTAGCACGCTACGTTTACAGCAGAGGAGTCCTAGACAACCTGACCTTTCGCCACGTCCCAGTCTCAAACCTTTTGTCAAGGTCTTTTGTCCTAACCACCTCAGGTCGCATCATCTGTCGCGGTTGGCGGTGTGACGTCACATTTTTTACAGGTCAATCGCCTGAACCGATTCCCTACAGGTCAAAAGACGTGTCGTTGGGGCGCCCACACGGTGCAATGCGACAATTAAAACTGTTTAAAGTACGTCACGTCCAAATCTTGTCTGGCACGATGTACTAATAAACCGTGCCTCGGATACACATAACTTAGCTATCGTGAAGTCTATGACGCGCTAATTGTCACGTTTAACAACAAACCAGATGTACTGATATTGTTTCAAGCAGCTAAAACAATATGTTAACAATGGGAGTTTACATTGTCGAAGACATGGCATCAGATTGAGGCGAACCCAGTAGGTGGTCACGGTTGCGGACATCACGTAGTAACCCGGTGCGGAAGTCCGCGAGAGATAGGTCAATGTCATTGCGAGTGATTTGCGTTGTAAATTGATGAACCTTTGATCAGATTTCAATAGGTGTCACTTCAAGTGTCATCGGCAGTTGGCCGCTACATACGTCAAAATTTGACAGTTGTCTTATATCAGAAAGTCTAGTTTGACTGGACTGGATATTTTCTTAATTTTACCATGATTCGTCACTTTCGTCCTTGATTTTTATCTTTAACTTGGCGTAAATGAAAGCCCAGTAGCGATACGACTCAACATGATTTCCGTTTTCTTGCCACTTCGCTTTTTGAATGTTGATGTGTTTACTAACCACATCGTTTCTTCTTTACAGCAGTAACCGTGACGCATTCCTTGGAGACGAATCTCAGTTCCGGCCACACGGGCCTTCGCAATCTCTAACACAGACTCCTGTGCCGGCGATTCTCGTCGCTTCTTCAATGCGTTCGACATGGTCATGGATGGCGAAGATAAATTGTTCCGACGAAAGATGTTGAAGTGTCCAGTCTAGATGCATATCACAGCTTACTCATCAAACCCAATTACGTCCACGAAGAAAATATTTAAGGATGGTCAAATTCGCATTAATATCTACTCACCTAATGATAATGAACTCGGGTTGACAGGCTGTTGCTTTTGAATGACTGTTATCGGCGGAACATGTCGTCGTTAACACCACTTATGTCTAAGCTTGCGTCATTTTGCAATTAGCCAACACTTGCCGATGCTCATTTCTCATCAGGTGGTGTTACCAAGAGTGATTTTTTTACTCTGCCCTTGAAAATATCAAAACCTCTCCCTAAAGTTTATTCACTACTTGCAAACTTTGGTGGCGCTACAAAAATGATTGTTGTGCATTGTTGTTTAGGGCACAATGCCTCGTTTTAGAATCTATTTTAACAACGAAACGTGAAAGCACGCGTGTTCCAAACATGTCGAACCGTTGTAGTTTGGACACAACACCTCGTTTTCAAGCATAATGGCGAATCCGTGCAAGTAGACAATAAATAGGAGGTGATTCTATTTGTGATGATGCGTCTTAACATTCCATATTCGGTCGTTACGTTGCCGCAAATGATGGGAAGGTTCAAGTGTTTTATTTATTGAGAGTGTTTTCAGATCTGAATCAGTCTATTTACCGATTATTTATTATTGTGTATTGGATTGATATGCATTTAAGCATATCGCGTTAGTTTATTTACTCTTTCCACTCTGATAATATCCATTAACAATTCCATGTCGTTGTGGTCGTTCTCATTTTGTTCGCAGATTTTCAGTTATACATGAGACAAGTCGTGGATGGAGAGAGTAGGTTTTACATGGTGCTTCAATTTTTTGCAACCAAGTTCTCGTTAGCCAGGTCTTAGCATCTTGCAAAGATATCTGGCGACTGTTCTGTACGCTCGTTTGACTTCCTTTCATTTGCAAATTTTCTTAAAAGGAATTTGTCTGCAACCATATTTAGTTTAATCTGTTAGCCAAATGATGTTCTTTCAACTGACACGTAACCACTTGTTTTCAAAATGACTAAAATTCGATATGAAATTTTCGAAATATTTTTTAATTTCTGAAGCTACATTGATAGAATGACCGTCACAGCTGTACGGCATTGAACTTCAATTTTCACGATTTGCCAGTAAAATGCGCAATTACAAGCAGTGCTTCAACTTACGAAATGTTCCTATTTTAGAGATGACTCTCGACTGTTGCAATTCTTTCTGTGTGCTAAACTGGTGAAAATAAAGAAAAGAGCGTATTTTGAGACTGGTTGCATCTTGGTGTTTGAATTGGTTTCTTTAATTTACATTTTGAACTGATAACCTGTATTGTAGTGCAGTTAGCTGGAATTAGTGCTTGTAATCTAAACCGCACACTGTATGTAAACCTGGAGCGGACATGAATACGTGACCTAACTTACGCATTGTGGTCTTCGCTCAGTAAAAGTAGACCAATGTTACCTTACGTCGCAAAATCATATTGAGTCGAGGAATATGTTTCACACTAAATATGTGTTTAGTTGTATCAATAATGGAAATGTTCCTTAGTTTTAGTTAAATTAACGTATGTGCATGATTCCATGTTATTTATTGCTATAGAGTTTATGTTATGGTTATTTTATTTATTAGAAATGCATTTCTTTCTTTGGAAATGATACGGTAGATTGTTTTATTTTGAGAGCAACACGGCAAATGCAGATTGAAAGTTTGTAGACTACAATGAACGTGCAATTGGTCAACAGGAAGAAAAGTTTTCGGGTTTATATAAAAAATGATCGAAAGATCGACTGCAGCTAATTAGCGAAAAGTCCTGCAAAATTACTCCCAGTTGCAAACCTTTTCCGATTTTTTCAGACTGAACTAATTTCAGGAAGAACTCGAATACGCCGCTACTAAGCGCAAGTAACAAGCTATTTTGGCACACTTTTAATTTATAAAAGTGTATACGCTCTGCAGATATGAAACACGGGCAATTTTGACTTCAGACAGGCCAATATTTCGTGAAATGATGGATAAAGACAGAAAAACACCACAACAGCAAACATCTCTGTAATACCTCTTTGTCACTAGTCGAGTGACAAGTGATGTGGCGAAACTACATTCATTTAGTTTTTAAACCAACAGTAACGCATTATCTTACTTAGATCCGGTCAGATTATCTCCACGTGATCAGACGTGATATTTTCAGGTGAAAAAAGTATGACATTATTTTGTCATTTCGCATATGAAGCCCAATGTAAAGCGATCATTTCTGCTTTTAATAGCTGCTTCTATTCTGTAAAACTGTCTCTTCGGCAATCTATTTTTGAGCAGACCCACGAAATGTCATCGATTTCCACAACAAGCTGTTTGGCAGTTCCAGGTGAACCGACTCTAGGACGAGACGGTCTCACTACCTAGTGAAAGGAACTGAACTCCCTAACACACCATCTTTCGGTTGGAAATGAGATATTTTTCCGTTTGGCTTGGAGGTCATTTGTTAAGATACCGATTATTATTTTGTAATTGTAATACTGATGAGAAACTTAATCATTTCTTTGGGTCGTCATGTCCTTCAGGTTATCTCATTTGAGCCTAGATGGCAAGTAATTCGAGAGTGCAACAGCTTCCGGGATCTATGACATCTGCCACATTTAATAACGAATTGCGTCGCTAAAGGTCTTTTCGATTGCACTTGTTTTACACGTACTGACCGGGAACACTCCTTTCTTCACTTAAGTTTTCCAGTTTGCCGAGGAGTTGTGCCGCATCACGAAGTGTTAGCAAAATGTGCACCGCTCAAGTCTGTAAATACATACTAGGCTCTAGCTCGACCATATGTTTCTGTGAAGTCCCCATCACCGCCATCTCCTGAGAATCATAATCCTATTACCGATGCACGAAATCAAATTGTTTGCAATTTATTTTAGAAGATAACACATTTACACAGTTACAATCATGTTACAAGAAATATTTTGGGGAAAGTTACCGATCCCCCCTATTTCTCAACAGCTAACACCAATGAAGAACCTAATTGAAGAAAATGGTACAAAAATCTAGAAGCGAGGGAAATTTCAATGTTTTGCGCAGAACAACAAACATGTCCGTTGATTCTGATTTGGGTGTGATCCCATGTAACGTGATTCGTAGTCTGAAGTTAACATTACTCTATGGGGAACTAGTCGAAACGAGCCCATTTAGCAAGAAATCTACGATCTAATTTATCTACGAATTCTAACATTTTTTACTATTAATTCTTTGAATTTTTCTGAGAAAATTTGTATTCAATTGCTGCTCAATGATATCAATTACTAACCGTTACCAGATGTGAAGCACAATAGTGCTCTACTCGAGTGACTGTGAGCAATGGGCCCGGCAATCACGGCCCACCTTTATCAGCTAGTTGAAAATACGCCAGCTGAGATCATAAAAACACACTTTTCATGTTTAAACTGTTTTAATACATCGGTTAACCTTATCTTTGGTTGAACAAGAAAGAACCAGATATCGGAGTAGTTCATCAGATTATAATACACGAATCTACGGTTTCTGGTTGAGCATTAGTTGCTCATGCGCAGTCATGTGGTAAAGTAAACAAGCTGGAGTGCGTAAAGTAAGGCCAGGACCTAGCTAAAATCTAACCAAAGTCATGGCGATATCTCACGTAAGTCTTGCTTTCTAGGGAGGTCCTAGCGTAATTGAACGGGAGGCTGGTTTTTACATTGCGCTCCATGGGTTACGAACAATAAAATGCAGGGTAGAGTTCAGTAACGCTAGGACCTACGCTAGGACCTCGCTAAAATCTAGTAGCCAAATCACGTGTTCTCATTTAAAATACACGACAATATCTCACATAATCTCGTGAAGTCTTGCATTTTAGCGAGGACCTAGCGTTACCGAACTCTACCCATATTTCTCTTAATAGTGAGTAGATGGCGAAACGGCGTCCACCACCAAGATCTTGAATTTATAATTAGACAGAGTAAACACGTGGGCTTCCCATGGACGGGCTAGTAATACCTGTTTATAAGTAGATTTGTCATATGACATCGACGAGATTGTCATACGTTTGCTGTTATCGCATTCTCAAAATATTAAACATGATCACAAACTCATTTTTTTATCTTGATAATCACCTGTGCGTATTTAAAATGCCTTATGATTTTAGTATAAATCCAGTAATTTGCAAGGCCAGTCACGTTTTCACAAAACAACACCCACTTTGAAATCAAAACGTGCAACAAATGAAAGTGCAGCGAAAACTAGGAGTGGAGGGTGTGCGACTATATTTTGACGGGGGTTGCATTTAAAAAATAAGGATACTCACCATTTTAAAAAATGCACCCGAAAAAGGGACTCATTTGTTTCCACAAGAAGTCACCTTTTTGTAGGATTTGGTTGCAGAAATACCGGTCCTTTGTATAAATCTATTTCGTAATTCTTAAACGGCTGAATTTTTAACCCATTGAACCTGAAAGGGTACAAAAATCGAAGAGGTGCACTGTTGTTGAAAAAATAAAAGAAATATTGGAAATCTGTCTGTAGATTTTAGTTGTTGGAAAACGGAAATTTTTACAGTGTTTCGAGCTCTTAAAGTGAACCCCTTTAGTCTTATATGTACTTCGTCACAGGAATTTTTGCGGAAAATGCACCCTTTCTCTTAGAAACCTCTCGTGAAAAGTGGGATCTTTCTGAGCAGCACGTCATGTTTCACTCTACAATTCTTCAATGGAATTACACACCCCCTAGAGTGAACCAAAACATCCCTCAGATACGCACTATGGAATGCGCCACGTGTTGTGTTTAACTAGCTTAAAGCGACTACCAATCTTGGCTGTGAAAAAATAACTTTTGATTTAGATCACAACTTGTTAGATGAGGACTGATTCCTGGGCTGTGGAAGTACCCAAAGTTAATCGGAAGTGTTTGCTACCATGCTGAGCGGCGCATAAACTGACACGCCGTAACAAGCTTAGCTTATCGAGCCTGAACCGTCAGTTCCTCCGAAACACAAGAATCATCTCTAAGCCCAGTAAGAAACAAGTTAAGACAGGTGTCTATCGTATGAAAGTGACTTTCGGTTTCAATCAGAAATTTTGTCTTGTGCTCCAAAAACTATTTATGGAATTGATTAATCTCGCTTTAACAAAAATACACTGAGAATATACCCATAATATGTAGTTACTAAAATTATTTCTAGGTTGTGGTGTGCTGTTAATTACATTCAGTTTTAACGCAAGTCAGTTCAGTCGAAATTTAAAGACAAAATAACGCCCATTCAACACAACTCCTAATAGTTTCAAACTTAAAGTGTACACAACATGACTCTAGTACCTCAAAATAAATGTTATTATTATATCTTATTTGATTTCAGTGTCTTTAGTGCACAGCTCATAAAGAAACACGCAAAAATTGAAAAAAATAATAATTATGTACAACGTCATGGGTTGAACCCAAGTCGTTCGCCATACTGTTCGGATCAGAGACAAAGTGTACAGAGTGAAGTGAAAGCAAAGTACATTTAGTGTCGAGAAGGTTCGTAAAGGGATCAAAAGATGTGTTTCCGGAGGCTGCAGCAACACCAGCCAGGCGGAGAACGTCTCGGTGTTCCGAAGGACACCAAAGTTGCGCAGAAGTGGCATCGCTTCGTGCGCTGAACGAGAGTGTGGGACCTCATCGTGGACCAAGCGATTCGGTCCGGGGCCACTCTGTGTTCTGCCCACAGGCTTTGAGGACTCGTGTTTCGACTCCAGTCACAGCCGGGAGATGTTACGATGAAGGCCGGGTTCAATAAAGGACAATATTTATCATTCAGAAACATCGGCTCTTAATTCAGGATCGTCTGTTGGATGACTGGGTTGACTCGCCGAGCCCGAGGCCGCTTCTCTCGCTGGAGGATCCAGTTCGTAAGGCTCAAAGTAGAAAAGTACGCAGCCGGAAGCACATCAAACTTGTTCTCGCTTTCGTGCAACCCCATTTCCTCATCCTGGCCATCATTCCCGTACGTTTCTTCATAGTATTCATTCAATTCTTGCTCATAATCGTCGTCGCTTTCAAATTCACTGCTCTCAGCCATTGTTCAATGCTAGTCACTGATCTCTTGTGTTCAACCCATGACGTCACATGGCGGGAAATGTGAAAATTGGCAAAATTGAAAGAAAAATCAAAATTTCGAGCTAATTACACAAAATAAACATGGGTTTAGCTAAATTTTACGTCATACATTTAAGCTGTGGCCACCGGTAATTCAAAATGTGCAAAAATCCATAGTGTGTACTGTTTAAGTCCTAGAACGAACACGTTTTTAACCCTTATTAAATGGTTAGAAGATATTATAAGGAACCACGCAGTACTTATCCCATAACCAATACAGAATCCTAAGTCGAAGAAAGTTTAAATAAACGAGTCACTCACGATTCCGACCCGGTCGAAGATCACACCGCCATTTTGAACTAACCGCGAAACCGGAAGTACAATTCATTCAGGAACCCAGGCTAAGTATACGCCGGTTGTGCGACTGGAGCAGCGTCTGTTAGCCTGCAAACGGGGATAAAATAATCGATAGTGGACCTCAACTTTCATGAAACCAAAATAGGGACAACTTGTACTCAAAATGTTGACAAAATGTGGCAAATAAATTTTGACAGAAATTATTTTGCCGAGCTCGGACCTGCAGCCGAGACCGGTGCAGACCGATCGAGACCACTTGCACTGACAAAAGACGAAGGCATGCCGTCCCCTGGCTGTTTTATCGGAATAAATGGTTTAAATTATGAATGCCGTATACATAAAAAGATAGTTTCCGACACTTGTATAAAATTACGGACTAGTAACAATCCTGCGACAACGACTGAATAACAACAGGGCCGACTATGGAGGGCTAGGCCAAGCGTGTTTTACTGGGTTTAATTAACTCTGGTAAACAAACAGTATAAGCAGAACAACGAACATGCAACATTAAATTATTGAAAAAACTGCTATACAGTTACAATATCCTGATAGTCAAACTTGCGTAAATATGGAAAATATTAAGACGCGACTTCGCTACGGCCGGGCGGCTGACTGCCAAGAGAATACCATTTGTTGGCGAAATAATTTCAGGTAGAAAACTTGCCATGATGCCAAATGGTATTATATATGTATTAATGAGTTTAAAGTAAAAGGAATAATTCCCACTTTAATTAGTCAGAAACATTCGTATTACGCTGCTAGCCGGCGGAGCCGGACCGCCTGGCCTGCCGTGCGCGGACATCTGTGCTCCGCGGGGCAAGATGAAAATATTAATTAGCTACCTGGTCCTTAATGAGTGAAATTCCTGTGAAAAAGATATTAAAAAGATACTGCGTAGTGCTCCTAACACTGCAATATTTTCCCATCGCCGACATTCAGCTCATTGAGTAAAATTCACTACACTACCCCCGCCCCGGTTTGCGCCGCAGAATTTTTATATTTTGACAACATAGGTATATATTCTAAGTTTTTTGTGAGGTTTAAAAATATATTTACCAAGTGATTATTTTCCCGGCGAAGAGTCACGACGACTGCAAGCCGGGGAATAACCGGTACTTCTTCGATTACTATGTCCTGTCAGCAAAATTAAGCAAAGATATGGAGGTCACTGTATTGAGATAAAACTTATCTTTATTTGTCGAAACATCGCCGTGTGTGGATGATTTTTTTCTATTTTATATTTTTAACGGCCAGTAAAGCCGGTGCCGATTTGCTGCCAATTACGCACTGCGCTCACACGTCCGGGTAGTCACCGTTATGGAGTAGGGCTTCTATACGTTTCTAGTTTTCTTCTAGAACCCAAGTTTTATCAAAGTTATGAATTTAGAGCCTAAGGACTCATCTTGTGCAAACCATGCTATTCTGTATATTAGTCAATGGGCCTTGAGCAGTAGGAGAACATTCCATGGGTATTGTCACGTGGTAATTGATTTTCTACTTGCATGGCTAGATTAAGTATCAATAGTTCATTATCTTAACAAAAGAAGTGGTGAGTGTTATTATTTCAGGTATTCACTGCCCTGTTTGCTCTGGTATTGCACTGGTTCAGCAAAATAAGATGTAAGTTGTAGAATTATCTTTATTAACCAGCAGTTATGTGTACTAGACTTTGCACTTTTGCTCAAGTGAAATTTAATGATTATAAGAGGCTATAAGAAAAACATCACTGAAAGCATATTTATCATGAACAAAATTCGTATGAATAAGTTATCAATACCTTTTTAATTAAGCAATTTTCACATCAATTATAGTTTTAGAGTTAAAATTATTCCGAAAACTCGGTAAAATCGCAATGAACTTGAGTTAACGCAACTTATAGTTCCATTATAACTTTATTTTCACGTGACTCACCCAAAACGAAAGTCTAAATACTGTTGGTCGCAAATAGGCCTTTTGCGAGTTTATAACAATAACGCGAGATTATGTGAGACTTAACTGTGACGTCACGGGAAGTGGGGCAAAAGCTTCTCGCTTGGTCAGCAGAGTGTATTCTTGTCTTCGAGTTTTTAGCCGTTTAGTTCGAAAAATGTCCAAAAGCATTGCTGTTATGGCAAATGAACTTCAGATTCGCACTACAATACGTTCTATCGCGTTCTGTACTAATTTCGTCCCGTGTATTTTAAACGGGCGGTAGGAGAAATCCACTCACTGATAAAGTTTTCACCTCGTCAAAAATACATTCTACACCTAAAATTAGCACCTAAAAGGTCTTACTTTCTTCAGTGACTCTTTCTGCTTCTAAACATATCTTCGATGAAGCATATATACGGGAATTCAGGTGACTTCGGCGAAGAATTCCAACTCCACTTTGTGGTTACTGTTAACTTTGTCCGCGCGCGCGATAACCACAATCAAGTATTTCAACTGAGTCAGGTGAGTATGAGGCAAAGGCTAGCGCGAGACTGAGCGTGATAGAGCAGGGAGGAAATTGTTGCTGGACCAGTGGGCCTGGGTTTGATGAGGTTGAATTTGTCTGTGTCTCCAAAAATCTGTATCTTCCTGCGACTCTGTTGTATGTACTAGTTGTGACGTGGGGTGAAGACCTTTGGTAAACGTTAGAAAAAAAAACAACTTTTCAGTTTCAACTCTTAAAAGAACTGTGGACTACTTGTTCTGCAATTTGCTTCACAATTCGTCCTGCTTTTCCATACTTCTGTTGAAGCATACCGCTGCTCTTTCTCTACTCTTTCGCTTGAAACAGCTTGAAAGCTTAAATTCATCACTTACCTGGCAAAAACTCTAAACTGTTATTTGTAATTGAAAGTAGTTGTATATTCAACCACTAAGTAACAGCGTAAAACTTTTAAATGCTTCTTTGCTCATATTTTGACTTATTTTGTTCATTTCTTGTGTTTTTGAGTGACCAACCTTGTTGAATTTGCCTGTTTCAGATGAATGCTTGAGACATTTTTACTGATCATGAACTCAAAATTTTGTCATCCAGTTTCGTCAGATTCACGAGGCAAACCACATGAAAATGTACAATATTAAACGCGGGAACATTTTACACATGTGCACCTATGGAAGAGGTAGAAAATGGCCAAATAAATTTGGTAGGTCAAAGTACTCGCTCCTACACCTCAGGGCATGTGGCGCTCTCACCTTTTTATGAGTCGGACTAGTTAGAAATAAGGCATTGTCTTTATTTCTATTAGTAAGACTCGTTAGAACTAAGACCAAGCTTGGTCTTTATTTCTGAGTCAGACTCGTTAGAAATAAGACTAGGCCTTGTCTTTATTTCTATGAGTCAGACTCGTTAGAAATAAGACCAGGCCTTGTCTTTATTTCTATGAGTCAGACTCGTTAGAAAACTGAAGAAATACAAGCTTTCTGAACTGTTCTTGTTTGACCGTTTTGAGCTGCATGCACTCCGGTTTGTCCCATCTCGAACATGTACACAGTAAATGGGCGAGGTAATTTCTTTCGCTTGGGGTCATCGGGTAGAATATCCTTTATTGAATCTGTACTGTACGTCCAGGTTTGGCCGCCGGAGGTAGTGATGCACCTGGTTTCGAAACAAAAGCACTGAGTTCAGTGAGCCCCCAGTGCTGCAGTTATGAGAGTGTAAACGTAGTCTTGAAGGCATGGAACGACCCGTTTGAGTGACAGTACAACCCAAATAAACTGTCCAGCTCAAATAAAATTAATCTGCGTCGACGGACTAGAATTGGACCAGTACACGATTCAGAGACTCTGTTCTATTTTATTCACAACTAGTTGGGTGCAAATAAAAATGTTAAACCCTCGTGTATCAAAATCCTGAAATTTATAAATCGTAAAAGAAAGCGCTAGCATTGAAAACCATTATTTTGGTTGGTATTTTGAGGAGGAACTTCAATACTTCAACGAAAAGATTCACCACCACTAACTTGATGTATTGCATTTTGAAATTTACCAATTCGATTTGACTCTAACCCGCGCTGTCGGTCAAAAAACTTTCAATTTATACCACTCATAAAATCGATCAAATCTGTCTCCTTACTGGTGTTGGAAATGTTATCACTATCGCTTGTCACGGCGGGTTGAATTCAGTCTAAAACGTAGTATGTCCGTCAGGAGGATTCCTAACTACGCAATATATGACTTCTTCAGGCTCGTAAGTGAGGATATATTGACATGTCTATGTAATTCCAGGTGTTTTGTCGAAACCATTTTCAGTTGAAACAAAGGATAAGAACGCAGTGACGTTGCTTTGGGAGAACAAAATGAATACGTCGGGGAAACATTTATTTTTGACACCAGTGCCCGGGGTTGTTTTTTTGGCATTTTGTGTCCTACCTTTTTGCGAACTCAAGGTAAATATCTATGATTCTGTGATCGAGTGCATTATGGTTAGTTCTAGTTTGCACGTGATGACCTCTTGGTTTAAGCAACAAACTCGAGTAAAAAATCGAAATTTTGAGTAAAAACTCAAATTTCGAGTTCAGACTCAAACATTTACTGACTTAGACAGCCATCAACGTAAACCATAATAATGAATTGTTTTTCTTGTAGCGCGACACGAGTTGCGCAAACGCTCTAAAATACAACGCTTTCGATTTTTGATTTGTCTTATACACTTTTAAAACATAAAGTAATTTTAAAGGAATGTGCCATATGTGTGGATAAATAAAGATTATTACATGGCGAAGTCATCCCCCGTTATCCAGAGCCCGAGTGGATTTTGGAGAATTATCGCCCGAGAGGCGTCAGCCCCGAGGGCGATGATTCTCCAAAATCAGCTCTAGATAAGGGGGATAACGATTGAGAACATGTAATAATCTATTTATACCACATACTGAACGAGAAACATCGCAATGAATCTATCTTTCTCGACTCGCCTCGGCTTTGTAACTACTTTCTATGTCAGATCCCCGGGGTCGGAGGTCGTGACCTTTTAAGAAAAGCCGAGCTATTTTTGTCAAACAATGCTATTACTCAAAACCAATTGAAAATTTAAACAAAATAGAAATAAAGTGAATATATCAATTAAGGTTTAGCACTTGAACTTACACATTTTATCACGCCAAGCTTGGACCGGGAAAATGTCGTGGATTTTGTAGAATTATCCCCCTCGGGCTATAATTCTCCAAAATCCACTCGGTCTCTAGATAACGGAGGATAACGACTTCGCCTTGTAATAATCTATATATATATATATATATATATATATATATATATATATATATATATATATATATATACACACGCTTACACGTTGTCATTCATGAATTGAAGATGAAAGACACTTGGGTATGGAAGTAGAGAAGAACGTTTCTGCGCATGCTCTGTTATGTACTTACATCATCGTGGATCGAGAGACACGTCTTAAAGGAGAATGGCACCCAAAAAACAACCTATTTTGTATCAATTTCGATCGAGTACTTCTACTCCATAACGGCACGTTCGATTGCGTTACCTGACACCTGACGGCAGACGAAGGTGTTGAAATTACCCACTGACGTCTTTGATTTCACACGCAGTCTGTTCAGCAGTTCACAACACGGGTTACTGGTGTCAGCTTATCGCTTGAATTCATCATTTAACACAAATAAATCATCAAATTTCGATGTAAAACCCTTAAAAATACACCGAGTTCTTATAAAACGTGTTGTTATATTTCGCTGTTGCGGATCTATTGATATTTGGACACACCGTAGCCTACAAAATTCGGCAGGCCAATTTACCAAAGTCCGTAACAGAAGTTTGGGGTCTGTTCGGGGATAAATTCGAAGTATTCTTCCGTGAAATACAGACAGGAGAACCTAGACCTATGTTGTTTAGACTTGCGATTTTTTGAGTTCTAAACACACAAAACGCTTGTTATTCCGGCCAGTGGTTCGGAACCCGATCAGGCCCATCGCGGCCGGACTGACTCGGTATCCCGGGCAGTGGCTAGGAATCCGATCAGGCCCGTCGCGGCCGCCGGGACTGGCACGAACATAAACCAGCTTGCGTTGGAAACTAAACCTCCAGTCACGAAAAGACTATAATAGTGAGCCAAAGAAATAATGTGCACGTAATTATCAGTGGCGGATCTAGGATATCATGCCCCCTCCAGTCAGGNCCACAGACTCGAACTCGCAACCTAGCGATTAGAGCGCGCATGCTGTACCACTGCACCACCACGATTTCGCTTATAATTTGGTTCTAAGAGACCTACTTGTTTATGGTCCACAGCGTTTGCGGGCGAAACCTACTACTTTTTGTATTATTTATTAAACTTTTTATATTTTGTGCAATCAGTTCGTAACAAATTTGTTGTATTTAAAATAGTCTTCAATTGCCTAAAAGACCAAATCCGTTATTTTGTGTTGGCAATAATGACGCGATTGCTTTGGAAATCGTCCAAGTTAAGGTTTGACAAAGAGAGAATTATGAGATTCTGAGTGATTCACTGAGGCTTCGATTAAAATTCACATCTTACCAGCAGCTTTTTTTTTTCATCGTCACTCAGATTCCATTTTCTTTAAAAACTGAAGTAATTTTCTTCATTGCACCATAGACTATAGTACATCTATGATAGCACAGTGAAGCAGACGACGGAAGCGGAGTCGTAGTGCGCAGCGCCACTGCCGGTCGTCTGGGATATCGCCGGAGAGCCTATACTTTAGCCAAAGTTCCGTTACGATTGCGCCGTTTTCCGAATTTGACACTTGAAATTGGATCTGAGCCCCCCCCCAACACACTAAAACTGCCCACATTTAAATCTTGTTTCAGCCGTGTAATGTTAATTACAGGGGTTAATGAATAAACTCCACATTTCCCTACGCTATTGCTGTTTTATTTTTTTGCGGAAGCCAAGGGGGGGGGGCGGGCCCCCTGGCCTCATACTTGCTATTTATAGCGTACCTTTCATTCTTCACTACCGCGAGCCACTTCCTAAGCATTTCGGGGTCTCGAGGAAGTCGAAAAAACTATATACCCGCTTTCTTCGCAGCTTCATAGTTCGGACAAGCGGGAACGATGCACCGCAATATAGCGGCATTCACTCTGAAGAGACGAACCACTGACGTCGCTGCGTCGTTTCTCTCCTTCCTCACAGGTTAACGCGACATCTCTCGGCAAGGTGTGGTCGACCGTATAAGAGGCGATGTAGATATAGACCGATTAAGACGGTAACAAAAGACTAATTAAATCGGATGACATTCTCCTTTAACTATACAAAGTGTCCGGCTTTTGATGATTTCAAGAGAACGTTTAATATTTGTTATAGTGTAAGAAATAACGACGGCGATCCTTTCATTTATTTGGTGAACTCCTGTATTGACTTAAAACTTTGCTCGTTTTATCCAAGTGTTTATTGCGCATATTTCTTAAGCAACCCCTCTTTTAAATTATATTTTTCTTTCTTAGTTAAACATTCGTTTTTTTAAATTGTTTATTGTTTATATGTGCCAGAGGCTACGCACTGAAACTGATCACGAGTAATTTGGTGTGTGACGGCCGCTTTCGATAGTGATTAAGGAAGAAATGTCCCTTTGAACTTGTACAAACGACAATATGTTCATGTAATAAACGTGTTGCTTGTAATGCTCCAGGATTTAGTATAAACCGGGGGTTATACAAAAACGTTTGTTTTTCTGTATTTCCTGCCCTGTATTTCGGTTGTCGCTGTAAATGTCTCGATTTGAGCCGCTCTCGAACCAGCGACCTCGGCCGGGAGTATGGATTTGAGCCTGCATATATGCCGCGTGAACAGAACCAAAACAAAATTAACAACAAATAGACATGTTGTCTCCAACTAGACACTAGTCAACTCCAATAAACTCTACGCTTATCGCAAACATGCATGGTCAGGAAATGAGTCGGAGACACGTTATGAATTATTTCGTGTTTTATTAAAACCTCACTTGAGTGTGTCGCAAAATAGGAACCTTTGTGGAATGCACCAGTTTTTGTTGTTACAGAAGCTACAAGCCTAAAACGCAGGTATCATGAGATGGAACAGTATACGGATACATTTGTCAACATCAACCAATCGGAATGTCAGAGAGTTACTTATCATTAATCATTCGAATGTACAATCGAATCATTCGGAAAACCTCGAGTATATTCGTAACTTCAGACTCCCCCCCCTCGGAGGTGAACGTCATCTGCGCGTGTGCGAACTTCAGTCATAAGGTATCACACCATAGTTATTACAGGGTTTTGGCTGCCGACGCACACTTAAGTGAAGATGAGTCCTTTACTCACGTCCTTACCAAGAGTCTGAAAAAAAACAAAATGTTTTGTAGCATTCCCAACGGCACAAGCACTACTCATGATAACTGAAACTTAATTATGCTGCAAATTCAAATCGAAGAAAATCCCGGTATAGAAAAATAGGACCAAAAATTGACAATGTTCTCCCCAAAATTACCACTTCCCTACAAGTTCTAGAAAAAATCTGACTACAGAATCGTTCTCTCTAGATTCTGTCCATATGTAACTTCGTAGTTAATCAATGAGAACTCCATCTGAAACACCTTGGACATTTTTGTACTGGCCTCAAATTGTCCCGCGGTGGTGTTTCAGTCATGTCTGCGCATCATGAACTTCAATCATAACAACAAATCACTCGACTCCGAAAATTGAGAATGCGAGTTCCCCCGGGGTACCCCGGCGATATAACCCTGAGCAAGTGGTAACCGTACATCAGAAAACAGACTACGGATTAAAAATGACCTCGCTTACGATTTTTGAGACTTGCTTGGTTGAAGTCATGATTTTGTCTGTCTCTTGACCAAATACCTTTATTGTAATGGTTGCTGTCACACATGAGCGAATAAGAAACACTTCCGAGAGACAATGTGAGACTAAATACTTCAAGTGTTCTGTATGTGAGAACCATAGTACACGATCTTCTCGCTAAGACAGTGCTATCCATTTCATCAAACCTCCATTGTGTTCATCTAACCAGATGAGTGCCACTAGCGACCTCTCCTTTCGGCCAAACTGCCCTGTTCAAAAGTGTCGTACGTGTTGTTCGTTTCACTATAAGCATGGGCGGCGCAGTACGGCTGAAAAAAGTGGGAACTTATAGCGACCACTCCCCTGTGGTGCGCCGCCCGTGATATTAAGGTAAACTTTTGCAACGCGTGACACTTATTTCGTTCATTTGAAAATGAATTTGCTTTTTATGAAATACGTCTTTTCCGTTTCATGCCTAAGAGATCGTCTTATTCCCTTGGCTTATTTGCTTAAAGCTGAACTTCGCCCTGTTTAGCTGGCCAAACACGTGAATGCAATGAGACCTTTTACTGTCATAAAATTTGTCTCACATTGTCCCTTACCCTAATGGGATTCTATTTCCGTTGCCAACTTGAGAACAACATAAAAACCATCAGCGACTCGATAAAACGCCTCGGAATTTATTGAGGTTGACAAGCCCTAAAATTGCGAATACGAAACTGGCGCATGTGTGCACTGGCTGTGACGAGTTGGTGAGAGAAACAGGAATCCTGTCACGGTAAGAGTACAAATTTTCGATTTCCGTTTTGGCCTCCTAAACGGGCGAAATGCATCTTTAAATTACATCTTGGTCGTTTCATATTAGATTTGTTGTTTTTTGCGAAATGGTCTTGTTTGTTTAAAGACGATCTATTCGTTTAACGACTTATATGTCTGCTTGCGTTATACATCTATTTTGGTTTAAATCGCACGCCATATCATCTACACCGTTACAATATTCACCAATAGGTAGCAGCAGCTTCTTCAAACACTCGCCAATACTCTCGCGCGAAATACGAACGTTGCCCGAGGCAGTGCCTCGGGGATGGAAAGATTGCGTAGTATGTTTGTTCATACGACTGGAGCTCAATCTGACATGCTATGCGCTGTGACAAAAGACGTGGAAAGCGACAGCTCCGACAACGAACGGTCTTCTCTTCGCCGTGATTTTCGTTTAGACTTAGCACAAATACGGAGGTAGGTGCTTTTTCAGTGGGCTAAACTGCTTCCAGAAAGAGATTCCCGCGACAGAGCAGAAGTTCTAGGAAAGTTGGCGATTTAAAAAAGACAAAATTAAGGTCGCGTTGAAATCACTCTCTCGGCGAAACAGAATTGGTGACTGTTTGTTAACAAAAACGTGTTTGGTTTTAGAATTTTAGTCAATGCGAGACAACTCAACTCTTTCTGACGAATCACTGACTTTTTATCGGGTAGTATGTATACGGAAAAGAATTGCAAGGGTCAAGCGTTACACGAGTCTCAATGCTCCGTTAGTCAATTCATAAGCCATTGTGAAACTTCGGTGTAGATACTAAAAGAGTTTTGGTATGTTCTGTAGATGCGTCAATGAGGTCAAATCTCGAGCTATAGCTTAGGCAGCAGTATCCGACTGAGTATTGATGTTTTGTGAATACACAGCGGCAAATGGCCCACAGGTCTATATGTTACATAATACAAAATGTCTCGCTGTGGTCGGGCAAGGGTAAAAAGAGCCATAGATTCTCCTTTGCCACAACCAGAACTCAAACAACGCGTTCAACAGCGAAACCCAACAATAACGAAACCAATAGGAATAACTCTTGCCACAGTTTAGGGCGTATCTATAGTTAACATCTTCTGAGACACCTGAAGAAGATTTTAGTGCATTTTAAATCATGAAATTGACTTTCCGAACTTAACTCGATTTTCGATTTCATTATGAATCGGGTAGAGTCCCCAGAAACCCCACCATAACNTATCTTAGGTCAGTCATTGTTTAGATTGGCCGTGATCGCGTCAGTGCCTACAATAGATTTTTGAGGCTAAGTGACACAAGCCATTCTCGGAGCTTCATTTCCACCTAATTGTCGGTCTTTTAAAAACGTTGTCAAAATAACGTCTACGTTAGACAAAAATGAGGGATAGAATAAAACCTTTAGAAATATTTTATGATGTAAAGTGACACGTCAGCATGCAAAGAAAATTAAGCACTAAGGTTTTGCATTAGAATTTTTACCAAAACGATAGTTTGGAACGTCGTGGTGAGACGCTCTTCAAACACTTTCGATATGGAGCGACCATAGCTATAATTCATTGGTCCCGAAAATTGGACTTTTTCATGCAACATGTCACTGGATGTACACATCGTCTTGCTCCCGCAGTTCAGCTTTCAGGCGCAGCTGTTCAAGTTTTGTGACTGAACTTAAGAGTCACACTTGATCTCAAGATCACATATGCATGAACTTTTAAATTCGTCAATTTTAAGTTCATCAAGGCAATTCGGAGTAGCAAAGAGGCTTACGAACTTTGTTTACAGTACATGGTCAGATGGAACTTTTTTCGAACTACAAAAAGAATTTTTGCAATAATTTGCCTCACAATGACCCTTGGTGGAGCATGGGAGTAATTGCTTGGTGAAAATAGTCGCTACAGTTGTGAGTAGACTACGTCGCAGCGACAAAGGTTGAAAAAAACGGGATACAAATTTGTATTATTTTTGAACATCTGTTTTGCTGTAGCGCACTACAATTTTTACCAATACGATCGTTTGTTTAATCTCCACATTTCTTGAGTGAACTTGAAGTTATAAGTTTACTTGAGTATTCTAAATAAGTTCACGCACGAAACAATTACTTCATTGGCGGCCATTTTGCTATAGCCGTTCACATTGCTGTGATCTAGTGTGAGCGATCTCGTAACATTCACAGGATACTGTAGAGTTACTGAACTCACCCCGATCATTTTAGTAGCATTCAACACTGGTAACTTTTTATCAAAACATTTGCCAAATACCTCAAACTTGTGCCGTTGTACAACAGATTGTAAATTTGATGTTGAGAAGTTTTTGGCCGTTTTTCAGTAGCTGTTGCTCAGTTTTTGCAAGTTCTCTCACTCGTGCCATATCATGCCAGTCCCCTGGTTTACGGCATTTCAGCTCCACATCACCATAGTGTCCCAAAAAGATGGCACGATGATCACGCAATATGTGCACGTTTTCAAGTCTAACATGACAGGCGTATTAAGCCTTCCATTTCGCCTTGCAAACCAATATAGGGCTAATGAACCTTTAAAGGGTACGGTAATATATACCGTTGAATATTTCGTCTGAATCACTTGAATTTACCACCAGACAACTGTGACAATTTGTCGGCATGATGGCCGCAGAGAGTTTATAAAAAAACTAGGAAATATCACACAGCACTAAAGCCATGCAAGGATGATGCAGAACGCTGTCCGCCAACTACCTTATCGCCATCTAGTGACAAGGCGTATTTCATAACGTGGTTGTTGCTCGAAAAATGACTGAATTATCAGATGGAACCGCGAACATCATTCGACGGGCTTCTGTAATCGTTATTCACGCGTAATAATCGAATGCGCTGTTACCGATATATACTCACCGGCTTCAAAAAGCTCAAGTATCATGGTCACGTATTATTTTGAGATCGTTTGTTTCCAGCTGAATCGGTTTGCATTGCAATTTCTTTCTTGAAGTAAGCAGAGTGAGCTACTTCAAAAGCGCCCAATGAAAGCTTGAACTAGGAAATCTCCGGGAACAGATTTTCCTGAACCTACGTAAATTTTTTTTTCACTGTATTTTAACTAGCAATACGTTTATACCATTGCTTTAAGATGACTGGAAACTATTATAATAGTGTTAGAACAGTCTCTCTGTAGATTCACAAAAAGCATAATTCCTTTTTATCCAGTGGACACGATATCTGACCGCCAAAAATTCACGTGAAGTCTTTATCTGGTGTTCTCCACGTTCCAGAAAGCAAACCATAAATAATTGTTCCTAGGTTAGGTAAATTCATCACATCATGCTGATAAATAAATCATCTACCCTGCCATGTCGAACAGTCGGTCCACTTGCCTATTTCGATTGCAGTTATGGTATTACAATTACTGGTACAAAATTTCCCTAAGGTAAGAAAACAACCTCTTTGTCTCGTTCATAATGGAATTATTGGTTATTTGCATAGACTATGTAACTGGTATGCCTAGTCTATTAGACAAATTTCCCTGTTCTTCTTGAACTCAGAGCTGAGCTGTGTGTTCTTTGATTGGGCCAAAAACTATGTAGTTGGTTTTGGTCTTTGTTTTTTGATTTTTAAAATCGACATGGTGGTGCGGTATTTTTGTTTTTAGCTGCTCAGTTTTTCAAAAACTAAAATCCACCCGAGACGAGCAAAAATGATGCGAGATTTTTTTATTCTGTCATCTCTTGGCAAATCATACGCGTTTTCGCAGCTTTTGAAAATAAAAAAACTTGACTGCAATCGATGCGCCCTGGTGTTGTTTTTTCTTTTTAGTCGGTGATCGCTGATCTCACAAAGTGAGTTGGAATACAAACCAGAACTAATTGCGCTCTTTTGATACTCTATCTTTAATGTTTCAATATTTTTAACGTAGACGGTGACTTGTGCAATTGATTTGAAACAATTGAAATATATGAGGCCGATTTTTTGAAAGTAAAAGGCCTAATTCGGCTTTTGTGTTTTAGCCATCTCTGATCAGGACGCCTTGTGAAAGTTTGATTTCTCTGTACTTTAATGATACAGAATTTGCATACATGCCAGCTGATATTTTTGGAAGCAAGTTGAACGCTGTCACAATACCTCAGTTTGTAAAACTCGTAGCGTACGTTCGTGTCACGTTCGAACAATCCAAAAGCTCGCCTGTCGCAATTATTCAAGAAATCTTGTGAAATTGGTTTGGCAAATTGCAGATAACTGTTTTGTCAGTGTATCTGGACATTGTGTTGACATCGTCAAAGTTGTATGTGTGTCTAATTAGCGCCATCCTATGGACCAGTCCACACAAAACTTGGCAGCAAAGGCAGTGTGATCACGTGTATCGCTTGTAATGCATGGCGTTGTCTCGCAAATACTTGCTGGATCTTAATGCGTGTTCAAAAGTGACATTACCGACGAGAAAAGTGATTCTTTTGAGATCAGCCTCAGCTCGGATTCGAACCTGCAACCTCCTGATTTGCAGCCTGTCGGACCTTAACCGTACTTGATGAATGACAAAATAACACTGTGGAAGAGTCATCGGCCTTGTTTCAAGCGAATGTCTGTCAATTTGTAATAAAATCTCAAAAACACAACGGATTTTGTTGCTTTATAGCTTTGGTCAAAGACATTAGCTTCAAGGTGTCTATCCCTTTCAACAATATTCCCAAAAATGCCTTTTTAGGCCCTAACACCGACAATGTCCTTTAAACGCAGCACAGGTGATGATAATTATGTACTCGCAGCTTTCAAAATGCTAACAAAAGCAAAACAATGAAACTCTTTGTGTTTGTAGGGCCATAGTTAATCGTGCTTCCACACATCCTTCTTCGCGCAGTTTATAGCGGGGCCTCGAATTTCATTTACGTGAAATTAATTAACGAAATTCTATACATTGTTTGCCAATCAGCCCGAGGCTAAAGCTCAATAATGTACACGTTGAATTTGAAGCTGAAAAAAGTCTTGCATAATTTGCTCCTGGCAACGGCGCGGTAATAGCATCGCCTTAGGGTGGCACTTAGTGAAAACAATAACGAACTCTTAAAGGACTAAACACCTGACATCGTCATGGAATTAGGCTCTTTGGGCCTTAGCCGCGAGCAAAAGAATGATCGTACGTCTGTCCACTAAAGGCAACACTCGCTTTAGACCACCATCGGGCTGAAGACTAGGAAAAGTGATCGTCTGTCTTTTCGTGTCATGAAGTCACGTGCTTGAGAGAAAGGGAAGTGACGTGGCCTTTGTGTATTGTTAGAAAGTAGGTTCAACAATCGATTTTTTTAGTGTACTGGGTTTGTGCTTAATAGTTTCGAAATTTAAATGACTTTTCTCAAGTCATAGATTCGTTTCTTCACTTTGTTGAACCAATTTTTCGTTTGTTTTATCTGATTTTTGGAGAAAGTAGAGGCCTGACTGGTTTTATTTTTCATAACTATTAATGTATGACAACTACTGAAGTGTGTGAACTTTATATTTTTAAAACATTGGATTTTGGACACATATTCAGCAAAAAGTAGAAGATAGAAAACACACCTCTGGTGTGCATTAAACACTGACACACCAACTTCATTCTCAGAATGTTAGAGCCTGTCTTAAATAGGCCATGTCTCAATAAATTGTGAATATGCGAATGAAGTACTTTTTTACAAACAACAACGGGTCTTCCATGTGTCAGAAACCATTTGAGAACCAGTTACCATTTCAATCTCTCGAAAGTCTGCTTTTGCGATACTATTTTTATGTAAATGAGTATGGTAATATTTTATCGTTATCCTAATGAAACAAGGTACAGATTTTATTATTTGTTTATTTTACTATTGAATAACGCTTACGTACTATTTGGAATTATTAGATTTTAGATGTTAATACTTGTTTTTAATTGTACCAGTTGTGATGTTTTCTTTAAAACCGTAATTTATTTATAAATTGTTTCTTTTCCTGATTTTACTTGTAAACGCAGTTCTCCAGCAAGTCACCAGGTGGCGCTTGATACAAATTTGAATATTCACGGTCTTATGAGACATAGCAACTTTGACGTTTCGATGAAATGGAGACGCTCGGAAACGGGCAACTTTGGCACCAAAACTGGTGAATACTTATTTACATATAGGTTACGTGACTTGCCAACACATGCATTGAAGGCGACACCGTCCAGGGGATCCCTAGTATATAACAAATGGTTTCGACTTTCGTTCGGTTCCCGCTCAATCCGCTGGGTCAAACATCTTTAGAATGTTGTGAAAACTACCCTATTGTGACTACACCCTTACGAATTAGCAAAGTTTGAGATATTCCATAAAGTAAGATCATGATTAAAAGTTTCCAAGACAATTAACGAGATATACGACATGTAATAAAGCAAGCCACGTGACAGCTAGCGCATGTTCCCTACCCAAGATTTTTAGAAAAGTTCTTTCCAGCATTCTAAAAGAATTGTCAAAATTTGATTAATGTCTTGCCAAAATTTGAAAACATTTGACACGGTACTAAAACATTAGCTTCGTCCCCTCACCGCCAGGAGGATAAATTAGCAAGAATTAATGAACACGTCTCGTATGGCTTGGGAAACCCGGCCGCGTTTGATAGTCGAAGAGTTTTCCACCGTTCCACCAATCGTTACCCGGTTTTTTTACTAATTTAATTATCGACTGGGTCTTATCCGCTCTCCATTGCTCCACCATTGCAGTTGGTTTAGTTACCACCGCGCCAGCATAGGTGGCGCTCGTTTTTTTTTGAAGCGGGCAGAAAGTGTAGGCACGATTATAAAAAATGCTGGCACGATTTTTAGAGAATCTCTCGAGATTCATAGAAAATCTTGGAAATACTGAATTTATTGTTGTCTTGAGTTGGAAATACGGTCTTGATTTTCGTCAATTTAGCATGCCATACCCACTGGCCTCGAGGTATAAATGAACCAATGTTTTTATGGAGTGAATTCTCAGCATGGAGTTCTTTGATGTGGAGGTTGGATCTCTTTATTACTGACTGAATCCTGGTGACTGTCTCGCAGTTGTACATCTGATGATGATGATGGGTGAAATGCATATAAACGTTGTTTATTCACAATGCACATCAGCGTCGCTTTTACTGTTTTCAATTTTTGACGGTTTTTGTTCAAGAGATGAGAAATCAAAAATAAGCCCTTGTTGTTGCTTATCCTCAAACTGAAGAAGCTTGCTCGCTCCTTTTCATTTCAACTTTAAGGCAAGTGTGTGTAATTACCCAAATATCTACAGAACTCAGTAAAAGTACATAGTATACATGCATGTATTTTACAATGTTACGTTTATTTGTATTAAGGCCTCTGGCCCAAAGTACAATACAAAAATAAAGTGGCACATTTGCACACTCAGTCAACCCATGTAAGAGTTGTTCTTTTCTTTAAGGGCAGAATACACATATTTAATAACATATATATCTGAATAAGGTAGCAATCGTATACTTAATTTTTGTTTATTGTACTTTGGCCCAGAGGCCTTTAATACAAATACATGTATTTTCTGAAAATAGAATCCCTGTAACTTAGGTTTTTAACTTTTTATCAGTCTGCCATTAATCAAGGGTCGCGTGGTCATGTCTTTTTTGTAAAATTTGGCAAAAAGAGAAGATACATTGATAGCAAAACCACGGTATCAATTACATGATCAAATTTCATTTGATATACAGTGGGAATGCTAGAGATGAAGTATCCGTTGGCTTTATTCACCTTCTTGAATGAATAAAGCAAAGTATCAGAAAGTTTCATATGAATCCTATCAGCCGTTCCTGAGATACGATGTTCCAAATTAAGCCCCCATTTGGACAGTTTTCTAGGGTCCTACATAACTTTGAAACTGAAAATTGAAATCGTTGCCTTTGTCAGAACTTCTCCCGGTCCTCTGGTGAGGGTCTATTAGAGTAGACTGATATTCTAAAATTAAATAGTATGTCAAAAATTGGTGGGTAGGTTAGGACAAGTGATTGCTCGTAATTGCTCACCAAACTTTTACACATTTTTCTTTTCGTACAACAAGTGCGCAAGAACCCATTGCAGTGTTCTATGAAATTATTCTGCCAAATCCTTTCTCTTTGTTACATTTTCTGATGTCGAACATGCGGTTAAACAATGGTAAACCAACTCGAGTCCGTTGCCTTAGGCGAAATGGAATTAAAATTGTCGCAGGTTGTGTTTTCAATAGAGATTTGAAGCCTACTTCTCATTGGTTGCATACTATAAATAAAGGCATATTGTAAGGTCAGGAGGATTTAAATCGTAGACCGTCTGCGACCAATAACAGTTATGGTGGCAGTGACAACGATGATGACAGCGGGTGGACGATGGAGACGGTGATTGTTATGACGAAGATTAAGATGATTATGGTGATGACGATGATGATGGCGGGTGATAGTGATGATAGGTGATCATCACTGATAATGCCGACGATGATGATGGGTGATGGTGATGACGACCATGATGATGGGTGATGGTGATGACGAATTAGGGGATGATGGGTGTTGGTGATGACGACAATACCGATGAGTGACAACGAAGATGATGGTGATGATCCTGGAGACGATGATGTTTGGCGATGGTGATGAAGACGATGAATTAAATAAATAGATGTGATAATTGTTATAAAATCGTCAATAATGACTACAATTATGGTAACGACAGGGCTGAAGAATGAGTTACTAAAGAGATAGTGATAGCAACAGGACAACGTCATCGTGTTCTGAAATTCAAAAATTATAAAAAAACATTGCTATACAAAGGCAACGCATTGTTCACTTCGGTTTCCTCTTGTGGGGGATAACCGAATTTTCTCTACACCACCAGTGTGCGTTAATCAAAACCAAAAATCTTTTTTGTTATCGAAACATGTCGTGAAAAAAACTTGGGTCCTGAAACGTCGGAAGTGAGTCAGAATAACTTGACATGGTTTTAATTCGGCACCCTTCGCACACAAGACGATAATATGCGCAGGTTTTGTTAGTCATTTATAGCCCGCGGGTACTTTTACCGCTAACAGTTGATTGTGTATAATTCCGCGAACTACAAATGTCGGCTATGCACGAAAGCGCGTTCAGTTTGTTCAGCTTGGCGCTCTGGTTCGGTAGTTGGCTCACAGCCATACAAGTCTATTGTGCAATTAGTTCGATTTTGTTTTCACAGCATCTATCGCAGGGAACCAAATCCTCCATCTCGCCTATAGAACCATTGTTTTGCAACGACGATGCCCCCAGGTTTCGCTCAGAGGTAAAGCTTGAGTAATTATTTTGCCGTCTCTTTTACCGAATGTTTAGGGGATATTTTTTGTCGGAACACGTGTTGAGGAGACGCGGGCGTTTCGTACTGAGGGAACTATACCCGATACAAAGAGATTGTTGTACATTTGTCCTCGAGTCGACAACATGCCTTACTAGTGGCAACTCGATCCTTGTGCACCAGAGTGAGAAATTCGAGTTCTTCAACAGATTACAAATGAAATGGTGTCGAGTAAAACCCTTGATAAAGGAAATAGAGACAATTTCAATTCTGGGTTTTGTCATATCGTAGCTATTGTTTTGTCTGGACAGATGGCGAAGCAATTGATCTATTGATTTAATGCTCTGCAGACGTTTTCAGACACTCTGGTCAACGACACCTATTCAGACACTGTCATTTATTGACCATATTCATGTTTACGTTTCAGTAACGGTACCTTTTACTAGACTAGAGCAAATACAATTTAAGTACGCGTTTGAAAAATTATGTTTATTTTTGTCATGGACTTCTATTTAACTCCATGTTTTTTTGCAAATTGTTACATACAAATGTATATAGTTTTACTGTTGCTGTGCAATTGTAGAACTTGGTATGATAGATGTTTCAGCTAACCTGTCAATTTTTTTCAGAATGACTTCCCGAACGTCACCACTGCCCGCGTCTCAGTCGCCTAGCATGTCGCCTGCTTCAGCCAACGGTCTCTCAACCAACACAAGCACGTCTGTTCAGTTGTTCGTGCGTCAACAGCTCAACGCGCCAATATCTGGGGTACCTTATCCCGCAACCCCCACACGATACACGGCCCCAGTCCATATTGATGTCGGCGGCAGCATCTACACGTCTTCGCTCGAAACGCTGACCAAGTAAGTTTAGACGTGTGGTGACATTGAAATTTTCATGTGGATGATGAACAGGTTAGGTCTGAGTGCGCGAAAGATTAAAAATTATCACTCTCCGCAGTCGCAGGTTTGTTGGTGACTATTAGCGCAGGACGTTAGCTGAACACAACGTCAATTGACTTGTTGAGGAAAACTTCGTTATCTGCGAACGGTATGTGGTATTTCCATGACGCTGTTGCAAATGATCCTAAACAAATAAAATCGTACGAAAATCCAGTCTTGACTCCGTGTAGGACTCAGGAGGTATTTTCTTCATGTACAAAATCGAACAGTGTACAGTGGGAAATATAAAATTATGACGCAGTGAAAATTGTACACTTAGTAGATTAAAAGTCAGTAGATGAAAGTAGGTAATGACCGTTTCTCGACTGACCCGTGGTGACCATCATCATCCACCATCAATTGACCGCCTGAGCATTCTTTTTGCTCAAATTTCCAAGAACACAAGAACATTTTTGCTGGTAATATAGCTTCAAACTTCCCAGTGACTTGGGAAGGTCGCACATTGTTATTGGATAAAAACACGATCTTGATACTCATTAACTAGTTATGCGCACGAGATGCTTTATGGTAGTTTTAAGAAAATCTATTCTTTCTGTAAATTTCTAATTTTAAACATTTTTGAAAGATGTTATTTTTGTAAATTTTACATTCTCTGTGTTCATATTCATTCATTCAAGCATCTGTAATCTAAGATCAACAACTAAATTACTTATAGGAAACGGTTGACGCGATCACTCAAGACTAATCGTTTCCTTTTCAGCAAAAGTTAGCACTTGAATCATCAGTCATTGAATTGGGGATGATATTTATGGAATTACCTAGATAATCAGACTGTTTTTGCTACATGCCAAGTGTTATTCGGCAAACATTCATTGTTCATATTCAAGTCTTAACTCTTAGTTCAATACGGTACCGCTAAGTACAGAAGTTAGTAAACGCTTGTGTGTACCTGACAATTACAGGGTAAGATGTTGAAAACAAATCTTAATTCAGGTTTCGTAGGGATATCAAGGCCATTGCTTGATGATCCATTGCCTTCTGTTAATTGAAATCTGGATCAGTCGTTCAACATTTCTCTTGGCAGTTCCGCCTGACCAAAGCATTTTATAAATTGCACTTCGCGTCGCTAATGGACAGCGATGGCTCACGGCTACTAAATAATGGAAATATTTGCAGATTCGAGCACAAAACCACGACTTGCCCCAGGCTATTTGAATAATGGGGATTATTATCACCGCAGGGAATTGCGGTTATTTGCTAATGCGGACCGTAGTGACACCTTCAGGGATCGCCTCAAGGATGTTTCAATTCGCAGCAGACGTACAGAAGTACACCGGCTCCTCAGGTTCACGCGTGTTCGCTCAGATGTAGTTCATTATCAATGTTCGTAAACAAAAAAAGTTGCACAATTCTCATCTAACAGGCATTGCACTATGCTCCTATTACTAATTAAGTGAAGTTATTCTCACAGTACACAGCTTAATTACTAGCCGCTCCACTGTACAGAGAGATAAAGTTAGATTTGTCTTGTTAGGACATATGAATACTGTTCTTTATTTCAAGATTGTCTTATTGTAGGAATCATCCACGAGTCAGTAGACTTTTAATGAGCAAAAATTATTTTCGGTTGCAGCTAAATGTTAAAGTGATGATCTTTTGTTAAACTAAAAAAACTCTAGGAGTGACTGGTCCTAGAGTCACTGTCTTTTGATTAAACGTAGGGTCTAAGAATTTACAGACTCCGAAAGAGTTGTTCAACTACCATTGGAGCCTCTTTATCGCCGTCTTCATCGTCATCTTCATCGTCACTCTTTCCGTCATCGTTGTCTCGAATGCCTCGTCTTCAGCTAGTACTAGCTGCGCGATCATGATCGTCATTTTTCCCACAACCTATCATCAGGCAGAGATTCACGTGACTTTGAAGTGAACCTCTAGTCGTAACATACACTTGAGTCGATTTTGTGTAAAATTCATTTTACAGTTAAAACAGCAGAACAGTTGCTTTGAAACGACAGGTGGTCTTTCCTTGGGCTCTCGTTGAAGATGTGCCCCCGGGAAATGTCTGAGCAGAGCACTGGATTAGACTCCCACGGTCTAAATATCACTTTTATTTCAAGCTCCCTTTCGTTCTCTGAGTGAAGCACTTAACTGGTAAATCACGTGCATCACGTGAGCCTGTGTTTCCATCTCATGCAGTTTCCAGCCCAAAACAAAATTAAAACTTGGTCATTGGTCACAACAAATCCATCTCGAAATGCTCCTGATTTTGATAGGACTTTCTCGGTGCTACCGCGAAAAAGGTCTGTACAAGCCAAAAATAGTTTCAGTCAGGGGCTGGCTATCCCTCTTAACATTTGTCTGTTTCATAATTCAGTAGCAAGTTCAGTATTCATCGCTTTCAATTGATTGTTTTTGAAAATGATCACGGCCAGGAAACTGGCATGTTTGATGAGCACATTTCTTTCTACACTCCACCTCAAACAGTAGTTGAAAAGGAAGCGTAGTTTCACTGCTGGAAATTTACTCACTTTCGGCTTCACTTTCGTTACGCGTTTCATCATTTATGCCCAGCGTCCCATTTGTGGGGCACTAGAAATTGTGAAAAATACTCAAAATGTGGAGAATTAAAACACTTGACCAATTTTTATTTCAGAAGTCGCAGAATTCATTCTTTCAAAACATGAAGTATAAAATTGAATTTGGGATTGCCATTATGTTTCCTTGTGGTGAGACCGCCGAAGTGGTTGAATTAATTATTGTTGTTGTTTGGTTGGCAAAATTCATTAATGGCCTAAACCATAGAAAAGGTAACAGTTTGAAAACGAGGCCGTGCGATTGGCATGGCATGCGCATGTATGTAATTGAGCTAGCACAGGAAATATTGGCCAGAAGTTGACCAATTAATTTGCGTACACGTACAGGGCTCCCTCTTTTGAGACCCACTTTTCTCCACTGAATAATGAACATTAAACTGGTTCTGCCTGTGTGACCTATAGATAGGGGTGCTTATGCGATAAAGCTGACATTTTTAGTGGATAAAAATTTGAATTTTCTTTCCATTTCAATACACAGTAAGTACGCATGACGTCACACAGTAATTTAGAAATTCACATTGCCTTGTTGGAGTCATTGTACGTTAAACGAATACTGGCCTGTTAGAAATTAGGTATACTAAGCCTTGAAACTACGAATAACCGTGTTAGATAACAGAGTGGCTTGAAACAGTCCCAATCAAAACAGGTCTCAGTCCTCAAGCATGTTCGCGTACATGGGCCTAGCTACTCAGTACACTGCCCGCAGGCCCATGTTTTAGTCTGGTTATCCCGCTGACTACATCAGATCTCGCGTGATCTTACACGCCACCTGCGGAGAACAATGCAACAGTCTTTACGGCTTCCGACTCCATTCACCATTTTACGGTTTTCGGAGTGTGAATACAATGCATTTAATTGGGCTGAGCATGATATCTCAGTTAGTCGTGTACTTAGACCATATAACGAGCCAATTTAATTTGCCGAACACTTTAAAAACGATTTTCCAGTAGCCGCTCGCAATCATTAAAATAGTTGTCTCAGTAGAAGAATTACTGTGTAAAAAAGAACGTGATTTGATTGGCCGCTCAAACATTTCGTGCTGTGCGAGTTGGTCTCTTGTTGGGTGGATTTTAAGCTGTTTTGCACTACTGTTTTGAATTGGTGTTCTTGAAAACTGAGCGCTACATCTAGTGAAAAAATCTGCGACTTCCGACTAGGTTTGAACAAAATTTAGACCGTTCAACAGGATACACATGTCTTCCGGGATTTTCCGTAAATAAGCGTGTATTCGAAAAAGGAAAATTTTCAGGTCTTTTATTAACACCAAATAGACGCCCGGGCGTTTATTCGGAAAAGAGGAGCGTGTAAACGGAAAGTCATAGATAGTTTTGCTGAGTTTGACATTTTTATTTAAAACTGTGTTCTTTAAATTTTATGTTAATAAATGCATAGCTCGACAACACCTTGTTCGTTTTTGTAAATGATAAATGCTCACGAAACTTAATTTGTGACAAAAAGTTGTAGCTGAGTGGGCTTTCAAGAGGAAATTTTCTGAACAACCCCCCACCCCCCACTATCTGGACACTCGACACCAGAAGTAGTAACACCCATGGTCGTTTAGTCGGGATAATTTTCCGATTAAAGACCCATGGGCGTTTCATCGGGTAGACTTATCTACGAAAATCCCGGTACGATTTCGAGCTAAGTCAAAGCAAATTTAAGACCGGTTAACACGGCAAACATATGAAGTACTTCCGAAAAAGTTGGAAAAAATTAAGACCGTTTGACACAGCAAGTATGTCCACGACTTGCGACTAAGTTTAGTTAGATCAAATCTGAGACCGTTAACACGACAAACATATCTACGACTTCCAACTAAATGAGGACAAGTTTTAGACGGTTTAACATGTCAAAAATGGTCTATGAGCTTCACCAGTCTTACAACTACGGAAAATTTTATCGATAATTTTTCTTCTGGTATCATTTTTGTAAATATCAGCATTCAGCATATCATTTTGGAGGTAGCTATAAGTAATTTATAGACATCAGTATTTAAGTTTTCTTCATTTTTTAACTTTGACGTTTTTGAATTGTTCTATCAACCTCGGGTATATAAGTTAAACAGCTGCTTAACATATTTTCACACAAAAACACTTGAAACTCTGCCCACATTTCCTTTAAGCCTTAGCATAAAAAACAAGCAAGTTAAACGAGCATGTTGACGTACATTCATATAATGAGCATGTTGCCGTACATTCATATAATGAGCATGTTGACGTACATTCATATAATGAGCATGTTGCCGTACATTCATATAATGAGCATGTTGACGTACATTCATATAATGAGCATGTTGACGTACATTCATATAATGAGCATGTTGCCGTACATTCATATAATGAGCATGTTGACGTACATTCATATAATGAGCATGTTGCCGTACATTCATATAATGAGCATGTTGACGTACATTCATATAATGAGCATGTTGACGTACATTCATATAATGAGCATGTTGCCGTACATTCATATAATGAGCATGTTGACGTACATTCATATAATGAGCATGTTGCCGTACATTCATATAATGAGCATGTTGCCGTACATTCATATAATGAGCATGTTGACGTACATTCATATAATGAGCATGTTGCTGTACATTCATATAATGAGCATGTTGCTGTACATTCATATAATGTGCATGTTGCCGTATATTCATATAATGAGCATGTTGACGTACATTCATATAATGAGCATGTTGACGTACATTCATATAATGAGCATGTTGCTGTACATTCATATAATGAGCATGTTGCTGTACATTCATATAATGTGCATGTTGCCGTATATTCATATAATGAGCATGTTGACGTACATTCATATAATGAGCATGTTGCCGTATATTCATATAATGAGCATGTTGCCGTACATTCATATAATGTGCATATTTCTGTACATTCATATAATGAGCATGTTGCCGTATATTCATATAATGTGCATGTTGCATGAAAAAAATTGCTCATTAACAACATCATTTGGTAATGTTTGCAATAATTGAAAAATGAGAAAATTGTTCTATGTACAGGACCATTTTAACCACAGAAATTGAGGGTTGAAGGTAAAATCATCACCGTGTAAACGCGTCTTTCCTAGGTTAAATTGTACTTCATAAGAAGTTATCATCTCGGGGTCTAACGGAGAAAAGGGGCGACGTCGTCGAGGTCTTACGAGAACAAATGGGATCTATTTGTGCACTTTCGAACGCTAATAGAGCATGAGTTCTATTTCTAAGTCCACGAAAAGCAGCAAGTATCAGTGGCGGATTTTTATTTAAGGGGGCCGTGGCCCCTCTAAAATTGTACGAGATACCGGTTGGCAGTTTGGGTGCGAATTTGCTGACTAGCACAT
>NMRA01000025.1:1369299-1418389 GCA_002633005.1 Phoronis australis
CGGGGATGAATAAACAATACATAGGCCCTGAACAAACCCCCCCTTTTTTTAGTCAAAAGGTCCGCAAACAAGGAAATTCGAGACCCCTGCATCCTTACGTTTTAGGCTCCAACTTGTTAATTACTCAGGATAGAAGTGACTTCTGTGCTTCATATCTAACACTTCGTAATCCCGCTAAGTTGGTCATTTTATGCGCCGAGAGAGTCCTCAAATAATATAAGTTCGTTCCAAGCCCATGAAATTCTTCCAATCTCAGTAAGGAGCAAGCTGAGACCGTAGACGTGAAAACACAAACCTTTGCGAGAGATCCCTCTCCATTTTAAGCGAAGCACGTCATGACCTTATGACCTTAGATTCTTTCGCGAGATTCTTGCGACTAGCGAATTCACTGTTTTATAACTGCTAAGGGTCGTCTAAAGCATGAGTTCATTTTGGCAGATGGCGGGTTTAGAACCCCTTTAAAAATCTACGACTGTTTTGCAAAGGACATTTTAGTCAGCAACATATAAACGGGAAAGCCTGATGAGGCTCATAATGTCAAAGAAAAAACGAACACTGATTGTATAGGAAACATTTGTCATAGGTCTGCCAAAATACCAACCAATTATGTTTTGGTCACAAAAGATCCAATTCTTTTGCTTCGATCTTGTTTCATTAATTTCTGCTTGCGGCTGTGCATTCAAAATGTAAAGTCTGGGTCTTGCGTATAGATTTTTAAGAGAATAAAAAATCAACAATTTGCCGGCGGCAATTCTATCGACATCATTCAGCGGCTGTTTTATATGTTCCATCACCGCTACAGGCTGTATACATACAGCCAGCACGACACAGCTAATTTTTTTGGCTTTGTTCAGATCACAATATGCATTGATATCATTTGTCGATAGGGTTTTCAGTTTACCCAAGACGCTTTCTACTTTGGTTATAAGCACATACCGCAGGCAAATTTCACCATGCATAACATGCCTAATACAGGGTTGAGTTCTGTAGACGCAAGAATCTCGCGAAAGAAGAAGCTGGTATGGCCACGTGCTTAATTGCTTAGTAATACACGGCGATATTTCGCGACGTTTTGCGTGAGCTTGCGTTTTTGCAGATCAGTTTAACGTCACACCATCGAAACGCTGTCTAATACAACACATATGATGAAAATTACGAAGATCTTTTAATAATGAAGACGGTAACGACTACGATTACGATCTTGGTGACGATGACGATGTTGATAATGACGGTGGTTGTTTTGAGGATGATATTAGTAATGAAGGTGACGAAAGCGATGATCATGATGACGACGACGAAGAAGATGATGGTGTGGTGATGACGATGACGATGATGATGATGATGATAGAACCTGAACGCGAGAATTCGTCTAAAGTGTTTCACCTTTCACTTTTCACGAGACCAATATATCAATGAAATAATGAATGACGTATACTTTGAGTCAGTACCACATTACAGTACTGGCGTCTAATACACTTCTATCGAGTTTGATATTATTTGATCAGTGGAAGTTATGCAATAATTCTGGCCGTTTTGCTTCGTATTTTTACTAACAACATTTTGTAACAAAATCTAAGCCCGCAAGCCAGAAGTTATAGAATATAACTCTTTCTTGTCCGGCGTGTTTGCCACTGCCATTGTCTGGCATAGCCGGCAGGGACACGCGAATGTTTCCTGTACACGGCGACTCGGGCTGAATACATTTCGTATTTGAATTACACCCTCAGGGTGATTTTGATAATTACAACTCTACAGACAAATCCCTGTATTCAACGACTGGAGAATTATAAATCGTACTGTTTATGGTTACCCTTGGCATCGAAGGTTTAAATATTTTTGATCGCATGACAATCTAATATTCGATACCCCTCAGGGTAAACACAATTCTGCGCTAAAAACACGAACGCCCTTGTGTGTCTTAAGTAGAAACAGGCGGGTAATTCGACCACTACTCCAGCTTGCTCGAGTCAATTTGTCCGCCATTCGAATTTCTTGTTCGTTTAGATGTAACGTTAATCTAATAGAACACGATACTGGAACCAAAGTACGGTGTACGCATGCTCAGTCAGGGTGACACACGATGCACATGGTTTTAAATAAAAGCGAAAAAAGTTTATTACGCGACCAATAAGCAAGGTCTGTAACGTAACTTTGGTATAGTCAAAGCCGTCAGTTTCGAGTCATATACTGAGTCGTTCATAGCTTCACAATCTTGAATATGCAGTGCTGTAGTGGGGCGTAGGCGCATGTAGGCGCAGCCAACCACCTTCTGGCATTTCAACGTAGCGCCTACGCACCATAAGTTACGTTCAGTGCTCAAGTTGATACGGTGGGCTCTGGGCGCCTACTTACCTCGAGTTTTACCACTACAGCACTCCGAGTATGAAGTCTTCAAGCAAAAATTGGTAACTCCACTGAGGAATTCTAGACGTCGTATTGGGTTCTCAATTCTTGAAACCAGCGACCTCTATTGACGAATTTAGCACTTCTGTTGCGAAATTTAGTACGAGAAACATTTTTAGAAAACACAAATGAATCATCAATACAAATTACCTAATTTACTTGGAGTCATTAAATATATATATACTGGCGTAATTTTCATTTTGTTATTTTCGACAACCTGACATTAGTGAACTTTTCGTGATAAGCGATTAAATTAGGGCCTAAATGTCTTCTTCTGTTCATCTCGAATCATTTCGCATTAACTTGAAGTCCACGTGGACTTTTCTGAGATGAATTTCACCAAATTGGTCAGATGTTCTTTTCGTTTGCCAAATAAAGAAATTGAAGATCAATTTTATGTGCACGTGTTCAGTTGATTTAGGCTGATATGATTTCGATATTGATATCGTTGCAATGCAGCTTAGGAGACAAACGGAAAAATTAAACACCACGAAAACATGAACTCAAGGAAACAAAAACTTGTGAAAAAAAATTTGTTTGTTAAATCTCGTCTCCTTGGTGGAAGTATCTGTCACTAAAAGGTTGGAAAGATCAAGGACAGTATTAATCGCTTGAATTCTTTCGCAACTGGTATTCGTTTACTTTATCTAGACAAAGTTTATGTGTTTTCGAAAAAGCCTGCACATAGGTCACTTCCCAGGGGGTTGTACTCTGTTTTTCATCCCCGCTGTGACATGTGCTTGACCCACTAGTTTAGCCTTGAGGTAAAACTCACGCGGATCACGAACAATGTCACGCCAGTACATTTTAACGTCAGCATGGTCACGCCTCATCTGATCTGAAGGATTGCAACTTTCCGACATTTTTTTTAAATTTCTTGTCCTTTTCAGTTCTTGTTATCTCCCGCTAACAATAAAGTTTTCCTTTTTGTCATTATTTACGATTTGTTCTGATTCTGAGAAAATGGGTAAATTTTTACCGGAGGCGACATTTCCTCCACCAGATGACCCGGGTTATAACAACGTGTTTAATGTTCCGTGAAGAGTGTATTCTTCTTTTGGTTCTGCCATGAGGAAAACATAACTTCGGAATAGTTTTCATTTAGTGGAAAATAGATATAAATTACGATTCAACTGAAATAGTGTTATCGTACGATAAAAATACTATCAAGTCATTACAAAAAGATTTTGAAATGTCTGGTACCTGTTAGGAAGGTAGTTTGTGGCAAGATTCACGTGCCACGTGTGGTCAACAGTCAACTCAATCATCATTCTTGACGGGTTGGTGGTTCGGGCCAACAGAGGCGATGGTCATTGCCTATGGTTAGAGAAACACGTAAGACATGGTTGTTACATCAATACAAAAGCGACGTGTTCAATGGTGCTACACTTCTTTTAATTTTATTGGTGAACAAATTTCTCTTCTCTTAAACAGTTTTTTTCTTTTCTCTAGCGCGATTATGCCTTTATCGAGGTCCGATTTCTTTACTTGCAAAACACGTCGACTGATTTGAACCGATCTGGTTGGATAACGTTATTAGAAACAAAAGAATGCTGTTGGCGGGATTTCGAATCAAACAAATGAGCTTGAAAGTCAAGAACAAAACCCTGCGGTTTGTCTTGCGCCAACGCGTTGGGGAATGTAGAACGTATGGTCAGACAAGGGATGATCTGGTTAGATCTCCCTCAGGAAGTTAGCGCGATCACGTGCTTTGCATGACCCTACTTCGCGAAGTCTTGCGTTTCCGCGAGATTCTCGCCCCTACGGAACGCACGCCTGGTCTCCTTCAGGCGATCGTGTACCATAAGAAAATTGCTAACCATATGTGCATGCTGCAGTCTTACTTATGTATGAGTTTTCCCAGCTGACCATTTCTATCACATGCCGAGAGGAGGAAGTGAAGAAAAATGATAACGAGGCCTTCTTGAAAATAGCGCTTAGTCCCCGTTCTGTGAAAAAATGTAATGAGTTTTTCAACAATAGGTTTTCACGGCAAAGCATTTTCGGTGATCAGCCCCAATTAGGCAGAAAAATTTGTACCTGAACGGCAACTGCTGGTCTGGAAATCCGTATCAGAATACCCATGTGTTCTAGTGGCATAGAGCAAACGTGTTTTATACATCAAAAGAAAAACTAATACGTCAAATGCACGAGCCCCGGGGCTGCATTACGAGAGAAACTAAAACCTGGTTTCTATGTCCATGAGCGAAAATCAATTAAAACACACACGACTGCGTTAATTTCTTTTGGCCTGTCAACCTTACTATAATCAAGAAGCATTTTATATAAAACTGCCCAGGGCCAGTGCCAAAACCATCCACGGGCTAACACGGCGCCGTATTCTTTCATAAATACTTTTTGTTCGCTCAAGTCCACTCTGCATTTTGTAAGTCGCGAAAACAAACGGCCTCCAGGCATATAGACAGAGGCTGTCAATTGAATGCGAGTTTGACAATGTCGCCATTATGGCCGAATCCAAATCTCGATCGTGCCGCCATCTTTTTCGCAAAAACATGCGAGAAATTTCCACTCATTGTCAACATTCCTCAGGCGATGGCAAGAATCGTTCACTGTGGGCCTCAGCGAACTATGCACACGCGTATATTTACCAAAGAAAAATTACATGTGAAATTGCTTCTCTAGGCAGAATAAAACGAATTACGGACAGCCTCGTGTAATAATATTTGATTGCCGTCTGCCGGAGACATGATCAGTGTGGGTACCTGTGTCAAATTATTTAATTTGTAATTGTCCACAGGTTAACTCCGCATGACACAATGTCGTTTTACATAATTTGGAAATTGCCTTATGGGACAACCAACCTCGCGCGCTCCCCGAGCAACAGTCTGATGTTGATAAAGTATAATGCGAAACGTTTTAGGATATCCGGTTATAATTATGTTGTCCGCTCAGAATTAAAGCTTTGGCAATGTTGTTTGTGAATGCAATAGCTGTTACGAAGGCGAAACTGACATTTTCTTTATGTCATAATGTTTTTGGATGAGTCAGTACGAAACCAAAACTTCATGTATCAAACAACGAAACGTGAACAAGTACGCCACGATTATTATCATTTTCGCTATTACAATTGGGTAGAGACCGAATTGCATGGCTGTGGCTGTGTTTCAGTCGCTAAAATGCACTAAAGACCAGTCCAGACGAGTACACCAAACCCGCGATAGAAATCCTCGACCAGCACCCCCATAACTAAGTCCGAAAATGTTCCGTTTTCGACTACCCTAGTTTCAAGACAAGATGCCTCAGCCGGATTTAAATCCACACCTTGTATTTGATCACTATCTTTATCATTTGCATTGTCTTTACTAAGTATCTATTAGTACTGCGTATAAATAACGAGCCTACGCTTGCTCTTCTTCTAGCTAGTATTTTCTCTAATGTCATGCCGCTTGACTTTTTATCGCTTCTGTTACGATAATGTTCAGTGCCGATGAAGACTGTGCTTTTGGTAACAATTTGCCCAAATATGGCACAGAATGCTGACTCACTGTCGCTTATGGCAGACCCTCACGTGATTGGTTTTCATGTCCGTAGTTCCAAAGACCTGATTTTGATCGCAGAGCCGGTGGCAACTGGTTGAGTTATTCTCAACATGATGCAACATCTACAAATCTACAACTTTGGGAATGGGACTCGGCGACGCTTGGGTAATTAGCAGACTCGGTGCTAGAAGACAAACAGGCCTTCGTAAACTGTGCCAGATAACGCTCGCGGACATCACATGTGTTCACCAGCACAGCAGTGAACCACTACTGATCCATAAATGTTTTAAGAGGCTCATCGTGAGACGGCATGCTCCATGCTGTTTAGACTAGCTTGTTTACAAAAACAACCACCAGTGCTAAGTGCGTGGAGGCAAATCAGATGTTTCGGTACGCCACCTTGCGACTGTCCCGCAAGTTATGATGTCCACACCGTGGGACGGGCATAAGAATGAATATTCACAATGATGAATGACTGTCGCTTTGTTGACGTTGTCTCTTGTAGACTGAACGGTTGACATGCATGAGCATAAAAATCTCCGAATGGCATTATGACAAAATTGGAATTTCCAGGGCTACGTCGATATTTCGAAACTATAGGCCTACATACGTTTCATGTATTGTCGGACAGAATGTCAGTGACACAGTTGAGTTTCAAAATATCACGCGTCTAAAATTGAGTTGACAATCACACCCTACAACTAATCTGAGCTAAGCTCCGTTGACATAAAAATATTTCGCGAGTAATTAGTTTGATGACGTGTCTTGCTACGGTGTAATTACTTGCGCGCTGTCTCGCGAAGACTTTAGTGATCTTGTGTTTTATGAGGTGGAATCTAGAGTTAAAAATGCGGAACAAAACGCGGATATAGTGGTTGCATTTTAAATGGTAGATACACCCATATGTCAGTAAATAGACATGTTTCCTATGAAATATGACTTCTTTCACTAAAAAAACGACAGAAACGTACATATATATAGGCTCTAAATCAACTTTTCGCCAGAAAAACAGTTTTGAAGAGATCTTGGAACATTTTCTTTGAAATTTACTCCAAGAATGATAACCAGTACGAGATTTTGGTCTTGGGTTTCGAGATTACAGGCACTGTTTTCGGAGTCAACTGGTCAGTGGGTGACTAGCAAAACAGTCCGCAAGGTTAACAAGTTTGAATGCTAAAATAGTACCAATAAGGGATCGGCAAGAATGTCTATGTGTGTGTGTGTGTGTGCGTGAGCGAGTGCGCGTGTTTCGAAAAATAAAGGGCGGGTCACTTGGTGCATACCTCGTAGGCTCTAAGGCAGATAGAGGGTAACCCGACACTGAACGGGTGTCAAATACCGCCAGTTTTGTAACAAGCAAATTGCTTGTAATCCATTCAGTGTAAATATAAAAAACTCGCCAGAGGCCCGTATCCTTTGTCGAAACAGCTGCGGACGCAATGCGGGCCCCGGGCACCGTGCCCCGCACTAAAATGCATTGTAGTCAGGAAATAGTGTCACTTTATATTTGAGTACAACTCGATTCTTCATTTGCATCTAATGAATTCCTAAGTGGCTTTGAAAGCATGTAGTCTCACGTCTATGCAATTGTTATTTCCCTTTCCGACACTTCAACTTCAATATGCCATCACGACAATACATAGCTGCCGTTAGATTCCTACACTTTATGTGTGGTTGATGCGACCTTCAATTTGAAAAATGCTGAATTGAATAGGGATTTTTGGAACTTTTATTCTGAAGATGCAGAGCATTCCTACACCACACGTGGTCTAGAACATTCTTGGAGTCACCTTTAGTCGTCGATACCTGAGTTTACATACACCGAAGCAATGTTTTTCTGTAATCGACTGGTGTTTACCGAAGTCGCTAAAATATCTTAAATATAACCCTGCACTGAACACAGATGGGGCACATTGCCTCCGGAACTTCGACTTAGACTTACGAAGCTTGCCTTTGAAGTGATTTTGTGTAGACACCTGCTTCATGGGCACGTTCTAAGTCACAAGAATGTTTTTTATCAGAGGCGCACATTATTGCCATCTTCATCATGTTATATCTTCTTTTTTGTTGACTGAATTCAATTATCCCAACTCGTATTTTTATGAAAAAGGGTGACGTAGCAAAAAGACACGGAGTACGCCGGAACATGGAGAACTAATGCAGACGAATAAATTATGTTAAGATTGATGTATTTAACCAATTGCGATCCCCGGAAGGTGTCGTTCATGACGGAAATTCTATTGCGGCTACATTGAAATTGTGACAATTTTTTCAGTTCGTTACATGGTTTAAAAACGCGAGGTGAAATGGAAGCATTCTGTAGTTTTAGATGTCTCTCTGTAGTCCCTAACGTTTTAGCCCCCCCCCCCCTCCTAAAATTCTCCCAGATTCCATTTGGCAGTCCGGGGAGCGAATTGCTGAGTAGCATATGCACGCTCCCAGTGGGGGGGGGGGCTCGGGAGGGGAATGCACAATGCATAGGCTTTGAACAAACCCCGTTTGTTTTTTTTTAGTAATAAGGTCCACAAACCCAAAAATTCGAGACCTCCTACATCCCTACATTTTAGGCTGCGCCCGCGCATGAGGCGAAATTCTGGTTATTCCTATGCCCTGCCCCTCAACTCAAAATCCTGGATCCGCCCCTGGTTACATACCGAGAATTTCCGCACACGGCGGTTCCCCTAACATAGGAACACGGAAACTTTTCTGAATGTAGGCTCAGCTTATGGGGTCGTGATTGAAATTTTTTGGGGGTTTCCTTTAATGAAAAAATGTCAGCGAGTGTCAAAAACAAGGTTTAATAGATGACTGAAAAAATCAGTTTATTTCAACTCGTTTATTTGCAAACTCAACATAACTAAGGGTTCCATTGTCACCCCTACTTATTCTATTCCATGGCGAACGTTGACACATTTTCCGTTAAAAGGGTTATGTTTATGTTTGGTGAATTAGAAAGGTGAAAATATCATGCTAGTTAATATTCGGATATGCGCCCTTAGCTCACCATCAGAAATTTACGGAACCAGGGTGTAGTTAAGCAGAAAATGTAACGATCCAACTAAACTGAGAAATCACGAAAGTATTATTATCTAGTGCTGTCGGTGTAACATTTATAGTGACATTCTCGGCGAAAAAAGCAATTTTACAGGAAGTAGCAGTTACGCAAAATCGAACTCACCAGTTACTCAGTTTCAGCCGAACGCTCAGCGGCTGAGACAAATCTCAAAAGCTTTTGAATGGTAATGACACCGAATGTCTGACAGACAACAGCGATCATTGGCGTTTTGTAATAAAATCACAAAAGCACATCGGATTTTATTGTCAAATTTATTAACCTTAAGAAGTCCATCCCATTCATCAATAATCCTAAAATGCGTTTTTCGGCCGAAAAATCGAGAATATCCCTTTAAGTAATCATACGAAACTGGAAATCCTTTTATTAAACTATATAAACGACATAGGCACTTTTTAGTTTTGAATGGGAAAAGATCTTGGTTGTCAAGTGGGTTCATTGATTCTTTGTTCTTTTCAGGTATTCAGACAGCAAGCTTGCCAAAATGTTCAACGGAAATATACCCATAATCCTCGATAGTCTGAAGCAACACTATTTCATAGACAGAGATGGAAAGATGTTTCGTCACATCCTAAACTTCCTGCGAACAAACCAACTGATAATCCCAGAGAACTTTCAGGACATTGATCTTTTGTACGAAGAAGCAAAGTTTTACGACATCGCCCCGCTTATCAAGGCTATCATACAGCATAAGGCAAACAAAACCATGCTTTTGTCTCCGAAAGACAAGAACGAAGTTTCCCAGAAAAAGGACAGTTTCGTATGCCAGTGTGTTGTAATGTACGTGAGTCCAGTTCTCAAAGAAAGAATCTCTATAAGCGCAGACCGCGCGTTGTTGGAGGAAATACTCCCAGAGCTCAACTCAGCTCTGTGCGATTCGAGAAATTGTGGTTACAATTTGGACAATCGTTACGTCATCCGTTTCCCCGTGAACGGTCACTGCGAATTGAATTCCGTCGAAATCATGCAAAAAATGTTGAACGATGGCTTCGAAGTAATCGCGTCGAACGGTGGGGGTGTAGAAGGCCAACAGTTTAGCGAATATTTATTTTGTCGACGATTGCCCTCCGGTCAGTGAACTGGGTGCAGCCCGGACACAATGCCGAGTATGACATTATAAATACATCTGGCGCTTATATAGGCACTGTGTTACCAAAGAAATATTTTCTCATGTGAATTGTATTTAGCTTTAAAATAACTGCGAGCGGTGGAAGAAAAAACTCTGGCGCTTAATAATAAATCAACATCCGAAAGCGGATTCCTGGCAGATGCGTATCGCGATCCGGCCGGCTTGGGGCAAGTCTAATCTTTGTGATGCGGCCCGCTGTGACGAGAATAATAAAGACCCGCCGAGCACATTTTTTTCTTGACAAAGAATTTTGCCATAGGACATCTTATAAAGAACGTAGCTGTCAAAACAAGATATTACACCACAGACTTGGTATTCAAAATTGACAACGAATGTTGCCTTCAAAAATCGATTCCTGTCTAGAGTTGTGCTCGTGGTTAGATAATTCGTAAAAAATTCATTATGCTGACTGTCATTAACTTAAAAAGGATTTCGTTTTTAAACGCAACTCGGGCGGCATATACGTATTTCAGGACTATTGTTTGTAAGCAGAATCTTGTATTGTAATATTTTTCATGATTATTCACGCAATCTTGATAACTGGACATTCTTGGGAGGAAATGGGTGATCTTTCAAGGCACCTTAGCCATAAATTTTTGACAGTCCAACAAAAAGCAAAAGCACGTTATTTTCCTGGCGGATTCGTCAGCGACGCATGTTGACAAATTTGAAAACCATGATATAGTAAAAAATCCCGAACTGTGGCCCAGTTCCATTATAACCCACAAGTGTTGCCATATGTGTATGGATTGTAAATGTGCGGCGCGTGTCTCCTATTTGTTTGAATAGCCCAAGCAATCACAACCCGTTCGTTCTCTGATACACACCAGTTGTTGATTCTTCGGCTACGGTAGGTGGCGCTGCGAGGTCAGCTTATTTTTACCGGAGGTGTACCCCAGTGCAGTCAATGTTTTTTGTTCAGTAAAAAAGTTACTGCCTTTTAAGTATGGTTCATGTGAAAGCAATCACTTGAGGGCACTTCGACTGGCTGGCGTCGTCTTACCGACACCCGGCCTGAGGAAATTATTTGACTGACTTGAGCAGTTGAAAATACCCCCTTTACTGTGCTCCGTCTCACTGACATTTTTACGGGCAGCGTATACATAGACACAAAGGATCGTGGGACAGCGGTCATCCAAACAAGTAGCCCTAGGCCTAGTGCAGTGTAGATGTGGATAATACTATTTCACGCAGACACATGTTAGTAAACCGGTAGCGTCTATCCAAAATCAACTGCCACGTCACCGAGCCACTATTGTGATCGCTCTCGGTGACATTTCCCCCACATTCTGGATTAGATGGCTCATACTCCGAATTGATGCTCTGGGCTGCGCACGCATACGAATTTTCGCTGTACATAAAGCTGAATCCCAGGAATTGAATGGATCTCGTAATCAAGATTTTTTACAAGTTTTAAAAGAGAATTTTCTCCCTTCTCGTGACACCCGTCATGTAATGCGGTCTCAGGGTTTTCCACGCCATTGAAAGCAATTGGTCTCCACTGACAATTGCAATTCATACAAGCTTCTCAATTTTGGAAGGTTTTGTTAATTCTGTCAAAAATTATTTCTTGACACTGCGTTGCATGCTATAAAGGATGTTGGGTGCCGAAAATCGTCGTTTTCTATCATAGTCGGCAGGAAGGCTTTGACTAGACCTGGTCTGTGTCATTGGATAACCTTGTTTGACGTATAGATATGCTTTACTTCATTGTATTTTCTTCTTCATATTTCGTTTTAGTTAAAGCTGCAGCATTTCGCCCTGTGTAGCTGGAATAAATCAAATGAATTCCTTGACACTCATAATATATCAAAATATTCCCCTTCCTTTCCATTACCAAGAAGAACATCCGGGAACTATGAGTGACTCAAAAGTAACGCTCACAGTTCATTGGGGTTGCCCAACCCTATCATTCAGAGGTCGAAATTGGCGCATGTGCGGAAAAGTAATCTTATCACGGTACGGATTATTATGATATCGTTTTTATGATAGAAAAAGACCGTTCCTTTCCAGCCGGCAGCACAGTGGTAAAAACAAATGTAATTTTAAGGCAACGGTGAAGTGCTGAAAGAAATTTTGTGATTTATTAATGTGGAATAGAGTGTGCTATTTTCCTTTTCAAAATACTGTCAAAATAAAATTAAACCTTTGATGGGTACGTTAATCAATTTTAAGAATCGAGAAAGTCTTTTCAGCATTGTCACGTGACTTCTGTCAATTGTCAGCTTGATGGTCGCTCGGCATTAACTTGACTCACTTCCTAATACCGTTCGACGTGTTTAGTCTGGTAACTCGCCAGGTAGAAAATTGACAATCTATACTTTTGTAGTATTTTAGGAACCAGAATCATTCAGAAGAATGAGAAAAGTCATTTATCACCATCGTAACGTTAATTCTATCAATTGTGATCAGAATGGTCGGCCCACTTGCTAATACCGCGAGTCTTCTTCAGTTGAAGCTGGTAACTCGCCTCGATCGAAACTCTCCAGGTAGAAAATTGACAATTATTACTTTTATAGTGTTTGTAGTGTTTCAATATGTTAATCGTATGACTAGAAAAATCTGGCAACATAACTTTTGGCAATTGTCACCTGAATGATGCCAATGTGGGCCGACTAACTGCACCCTCACCCATGTCCCTCTAATGTCAGAAAATGTTATAAAGTTTGCTATTTAATAAATTTCGAATTGCACTATAGTTGGTGTTTAATTGTGATTAGAATGTAATTAATGAGATTTTCCACGTGATCTCTCGCCACGTCAGTCACGAGAAGCCAACAAAGTACCAGATGGTGGTGGTTGATTTGAGCGATGAGTTCTCCGACAACGGATCATTCGAAATACATTCCTAGTGTTCTTCGTCTTTATTATCGTTGTCAGAATCTTCTGATTAAAACAAGTTGTTTCATCCACGTGCCACGCATATTGATCCAAAATGTTCCCACTCGGTATGCCTGTCCGATTCGTCCGCTGCCAAGTGGAATTGTGAAGCACAATCACGTGACTGATTAAATCACGGACACTGAAGTAAGGGGTGATAAGTCTGATTTATTTCCAGTGTAAAACAAAAAAGTTTAATCAGGTTTATAGTCTCAACTAAGTATGTATTCACTAAACGCGCATTGGTTTGTAAATAGGACATTCAGTTAAAGTCGATCATTTGCCATATTAAAACTGTCAATTTATACTTTGTTGTGTCTCTGTAATGTTAATCACTCTGAAGAATGACACGAAAATTACTTTCCCAAATGTAACTTTACTTCTGCCGTTTGTCAAACTGGTGGTCCTGCAGCGGTATACAGCGTACGATAATGAACAATTGATAACATGCGCAAAAATGAACAGAATTACATAAATTTTCTAATACGACAGACCTTTTCCATAAAAAAATAATTCGAATGAGCTTTTCTTTTTTTATATTTGCAAGAAATATGCGAGGCAGAGGCCCTCGACTTCCACGTTGAGTCACGTGACCTTCAGGTACTGTCTCGCGAGCATGCTTGGTCTGGCGTGAATGTGTCCAACGTCATAGGACTTTGATATTTGTTATCCCAATACAATGTAGGTTAGTTATTGAAATTATAAGGTTATCGGTCAATTAGGAAAGCCAGTTTTGTCATGATAATTACGCAGAACTCTGGCCGAGACCATTAAAATACTTTTGCGGATAAATCGGTTAATTTGTCGAAGACTGAACATAATAAGCTTTTCAAAAACATTTTTAGGTTTAAGCTTAAAAGCAACCAGAAGTAAGTAGAAATGGCAAACTAATTCTGAAAGACGGGAGACGAATGCAAATTCATCCGATTGTCACGTATACCAGAGCTGGAAATAGCCAACTCATGTCGCACGGCAATCCAGCGTTTGATTTCGTAACCAAATTTTTATTCTACTAAGAGATGTTACCTCTCGATCCAACTGAATGTGTTTTGACTCTTTCCCTCTTTTCCTCACATACACCCACGAGATTAATTTGCCTTTGGCTTTTTTACGCCGGATTTGAGTCGTACTGAACACCTCCAGCATAGGCCATTTTCACAGCGCTCAGCAACAAAACAAGGAGGTTACCGCCCCTATTGCAATTTACCTTGACTGGAAGCTTTTGTTAGGAATCACAAAACACAACTGTTAGCTTTTTTGCTTTCCGATAGCGCGGGTCAAGCCTAATAATTTCAAGAAGTCAATATTACCCAAACATGGCCCCCCAAAAATGCGTTTTCGACTGCAAAGCCGAGTGTGCCCTTTTAACTTGTTAATATAGTGTACTGCCAACGGATTTCTTTCAAAAACTATCAATTTATACTCAAGAGAAGGATTTATACCTATTATAACCTTACTTCTGTCAATTTCGATTTCATGGTTCGGCATGAATTTTGGCTTACTTGCTAACAGAGTGCGCTATCTAAAACTGGTAACTCGCTGGGTAGAATGACAATTAAGACAAATTAATCCCTTACATATATTATACCACTAATTGCAATCTTAATGGTCGCTCGGCGTTAAATCACTTGCTAGTACAGTGCGCCGTTTCAAAAGTTATCAATGCTTTCCATTCCTTGTAATGAATACTTTCTGCAGCAGTTGCCAATTTCACTCCCCATTTCTTCCCCAAAACTGTCATTACGTTACCATTTTAAAATTCTTGAGTAAGCTCTACAAATCCGTCACAAAATGTAGCACGTACAGCGATTGAAGTTTTGGTGTGTTCGTTTTTTACGAATACTAACATTTCATTGTGACCTTTTGACACCGAGTGTCGCTTGATGACTGACAAGACGCTGCGCGTGCACAAGTTCAAGAGTGTTATCAGGGGAGAGGTGTTTTTGTAAACACAGAAACAAAAGAGCGATTGTTTACGTTTCACAATTTCAAAAGTACAACAAATCCAAATTTTTCGGGGTTTGATATTTGAACGTGTGGATTTATGTTCCGTGATGTAAAATGTGCAAAAATAATTAGGTTTGGCACATTGGTGGCCCTTAAGGTTTTGTAGTACGCTAAAAATGTCAGAACGTCATATTATCTCAGAAACGGCTACCATCACATTCATACGAAACTTTCCCTTATGCTTTCCGTACTGTTCTCAATTTACTATGTTATCCCACTCTCTGAGTGAGCAGCCTCCGAATTTCCATTACTGCAGGAGAGGATATGGAACGTTCATATATTATGTCATCCAAAATTTGCCCCTTTGTCACCAACCTCTCAAATTATGTCATTAAAACCAACCCTCCCCCCGTTTTTGGAAGAACCGACAGTTCCTTTGAGATTCTGTCTTTATGAATGTCCTTTCATAATCGTATATGCATTTGCCGCTGTTGTAGTCAGTAATGAATTGGTGTACAAAATTTCAACCATCAAATAGTGCTGTTGATGTAAATACCCTAATAAACCATACGATGACGCCACCACGAGTCTAACCCCCTTCCCCCTGTCATAAATCGTCGTCTTCTCCAAACACTGGAAACTGTAGCAGCGTTTTGAGATTTCATCTTGAACTTCTCAAATGAAATTTGCTATGTGTTGATATCGTTCTTTTGCTATCCCATTCTGTTTTCGCTAAATGTTAGTACAAAGAAATGGTCACTTGAACCAAGTAATGACAGATCTGTACCAAATTAAAGTCTATAGGCTTGTACTTTATGAAAATACACATTTATACAAGGCCGCTTCTATAGTTTTCTAGCTAAATGCATGGAATTGTCGATAAGGTCCGGTTCTAGGACAAAATAACAGTAGTTAAATCATCCATGCTATCTTTGTTCGTCTCTTTGTTCATTTTTATCCCATTGCCTTCCCCACCACAGTAGAACGAAAAATTACAAAAATATGGCAAACAATCATTTATACACGAGAAAGGATCGCAGATATGGTAGCTTTAACTCAAGACTTTCCCGTGGTGGCGTGGTATGATTCATGCACATGCAGCCTTATCCCTCAAGCCTCAAGAGGCGCTGATCGGTTCAGCCATTTGGGAAATGAAATGTGTCAGAATTCTGAAACATTTTTACGGAAATCGCCGGAATATCACAAGAAACATAATATTGAATTTTTCTGCAATTTCATACATAGTTTTATATGATAATTAACGGTATGTTCGGTCTAAATTATTGCAAAAATAATGTACTAATTTCCATGATACTGTCAACAACAAGAATTGAAAATAAGCATACCAACAACCTTTATTTCAGACAATAACCAAAGCATGAATGGCAGCAACAACGCCTGTGTNCGATTTTAAAATTCTTGAGTAAGCTCTACAAATCCGTCACAAAATGTAGCACGTACAGCGATTGAAGTTTTGATGTGTTCGTTTTTTACGAATACTAACATTTCATTGTGACCTTTTGACACCGAGTTTCGCTTGATGACTGACAAGACGCTGCGCGTGCACAAGTTCAAGAGTGTTATCAGGGGAGAGGTGTTTTTGTAAACACAGAAACAAAAGAGCGATTGTTTACGTTTCACAATTTCAAAAGTACAACAAATCCAAATTTTTCGGGGTTTGATATTTGAACGTGTGGATTTATGTTCCGTGATGTAAAATATGCAAAAATAATTAGGTTTGGCACATTGGTGGCCCTTAAAGTTTTGTAGTACGCTAAAAATGTCAGAACGTCATATTATCTCAGAAACGGCTACCATCACATTCATGCGAAACTTTTCCTTATGCTTTCCGTACTGTTCTCAATTTACTATGTTATCCCACTCTCTGAGTGAGCAGCCTCCAAATTTCCATTACTGCACGAGAGGATATGGAGTGTTCATATATTATGTCATCCAAAATTTGCCCCTTTGTCACCAACCTCACAAATTATGTCATTAAAACCAACCCTCCCCCCGTTTTTGGAAGAACCGACAGTTCCTTTGAGATTCTGTCTTTATGAATGTCCTTTCATAATCGTATGATGCATTTGCCGCTGTTGTAGTCAGTAATGAATTGGTGTACAAAATTTCAACCATCAAATAGTGCTGTTGATGTAGATACCCTAATAAACCATACAATGACGCCACCACGAGTCTAACCCCCCTCCCCCTGTCATAAATCGTCGTCTTCTCCAAACACTGGAAACTGTAACAGCGTTTTGAGATTTCATCTTGAACTTCTCAAATGAAATTTGCTATGTGTTGATATCGTTCTTTTGCTATGAAAGTTCCATTCTGTTTTCGCTAAATGTTAGTACAAAGAAATGGTCACTTGAACCAAGTAATGACAGATCTGTACCAAATTAAAAGTCGAAGTCTATAGGCTTGTGCTTTATGAAAATACACATTTATACAAGACCGCTTCTATAGTTTTCAAGCTAAATGCATGGAACTGTCGATAAGGTCCGGTTCTAGGACAAAATAACAGTAGTTAAATCATCCATGCTATCTTTGTTCGTCTCTTTGTTCATTTTTATCCCATTGCCTTCCCCACCACAGTAGAACAAAAAATTACAAAAATATGGCAAACAATCATTTATACATGAAAAAGGATCGCAGATAACTCAAGACTTTCCCGTGGTGGCGTGGTACGATTCGTGCACATGCAGCCTTGTCCCTCAAGCCTCAAGATGGCGCTGATCGGTTCCGCCATGTGGGAAATGAAATGTGTCAGAATTCTGAAACATTTTTACGGAAATCGCCGGAATATCAAAAGAAACATAATATTGAATTTTTCTGCAATTTCATACATAGTTCTATATGATAATTAACGGTATGTTAGGTCTAAATTATTGCAAAAATGATGTACTAATTTCCATGATACTGTCAACAACAAGAATTGAAAATAAGCATACCAACAACCTTTATTTCAGACAATAACCAAAGCATGAATGGCAGCAACAACACCTGTGTAAATAATTAAAATCTGGTTTTGTTTTAATGACGTCAAGGAAGCGGCCAATCATTGGGCAGGAGGTAATTGACCTATCGCCATAATTTGAGTGAAGGCGTAACTGACCATTTAGAACGCATCATTATTGACCCACCTTCGTTTTCAAGCCGCCATTTTACCCCTCAAACAACATGTTGCCGGGTAAAACTTATTGTTTGTTAGTCGTCATTACGCAAGGGGACGGAGCTAGCGATAGGTCAATTCCCATAACCCAGCCTCAAATGGCTAAACCGATCAGCGCCATCTTGAGGCTTGGGGACAAGGCTGATGCACATGTTAAAAGTAAGATGCCATCAACAATACCTTATTTACCCTTTCATTATGAGACAAAAAGGTTATATGTGGTACGCTACATGTAAGAAGTTTTCGAAAATTGATTTGAAAAAAACAATGTTGTGGAGGACACCTTGTTCAGTAATGTTTCCTCATTAAATTAAACCTCATGCAGGACTTTGCAAAAGTTGATACAGATGGACAGACATAGGGTGTTACAAGAAGCACATTCAACTTGTTGAAATGAGATTCATTATGCAAACCTTATTACTTGGTAAAGCCCTCACTTCTAGGCCGCTCCCAAGAATAAAGACTGACATGAGGTAGATTACAATATGCTTTAAATCCCTCAAAAGTTTACGGTTTTGCAAGTTAGCCTCGTCTTACAATAATGTACAGTACAGTAAAATCTCACCAGAAAGGTCACAATACCATGGGCGACGCACCCATAGGGGGTTGGGGAGGGGGGGCTATAGCACCGCCCCCCACTTTTTTCAGTGCTGCGCCGCCCATGATCTATAGGCGGTGCACCACAAGGGGGCTGGGGGAGGGTATAGTTCCCCACTTTTTCAGTGCTGCGCCACCCATGAATGTGGTAGACAGTTGAAATTTTATTTTCTCATTTTTTCATGTAAGATATTTAGAACAAAATGAATGCTTTACAATGTTCAGTTGTGGTGTGCGATATTTGACATACCGGTAACACAAATTTATGAAAGGTTTTGGGCACTCATAATTTAAGAAGACCTTGAAAAATGATGAAAAGTCGATTTTGGCAATAATGAAATTTATGCAATTGTACACAAGCATTCTTTTTCAAAATATTTTCCATAACCCCCATTGTAATTCTTTACATTTTGCCACTGGCTTCTATCATAACTATTACACAACTTATTATAGAAATCTATGCTCCTATGAAATCAAGTCTAATCAGTTTTCGAAGGAGGTAACTTCTAGTGTCGGAAAGTTTCTCAACAGTGTTCCCATAAGAATAGAAAAATATTCAACAGGAACCATTTTGTTGCTATACGGACCTTCATGAGGGTATAAAGAATTTTTTGTATCCATGATGGTAATCATTTATGACCTTTTAGATGTCGATGGTACACTGATGAACTAAGAAACTTTCCCACGAACATATGCTTTCTCTCCACCCTTTGCCGAATTCCTGGTATTGAGAGAAGTATTATGAACAAATTTTAGAGAATTTGAAAGTATTTTTCTTCCCAATATTCCCCAGTATTTCCCAATATCTTCTTTAGTAAACTAGTTCAATAAAAAGCTATAATTTGAAACAAAATGGAGGGTGGTCCTAAATAATCAACTACGGAATGAATAGTGGAGTTTAGCCTAGCTCACAGATGTTCGGATTTTTTTGCTTGATACAAAATTAAAATGATTTCATATACCCTTTACTCATAGGCTACCAGTGCTTGGAATGACCCATGACAAAAAAGAGGAGATTTTTCCACATGATGTATCATTCTACAAATAATTAGGCTGATGTGATAGAAATATTCTTGTGTTGTAAAATTTAACTGCAAGAAACGTTTTTGCATGAATGAAGTCATAACAATGATACAGAGATGAAAAAAGAGGAAAAGAGAAATCAAATAAGAGGAAATTGAAACCAAAAAAGAGGAAATTTTCTTAAAAGAAGAAAATTCCAAGCCCTGGATACTGGGGCAAATAACAATCAGTGTCAATGAAAACAAAACGGTGATTGCATTGTCACGTTACTCTGGCATGGGCAATAGTTATTTACAGGGTTGGCAGATTTTAAGAACCAGTTTGATGCCCATTTATCAGTGAAGAAAACTGGTTCTCAAAATGCAGTACCCTTTAATTCACTACTACTGGAGTAAGAGTAAATGTATGAAAAAATGAACACATGTCAACATCTACCATTTTATAAATGAAAATCAAGTTTAAATCACATAATATTTTGAAAATTGGCTCCCTGGTTTTACAAAAGTGCCTCACACATTAGCATACAAGCCTAAATCCAGATATAGACATCTTTACATCTCGCTGTTCCTTAGTCGTGCATTACGGCCACAACCCTCGCTTGCTTCCTCGCCAAGAAGCGAGCCCTTGCATCATTTAACGTCTCACCTACATTGCGACGGGCAAACTTTTCCATTCGACTTTTCACAGGATTCACTGTTGTGGTTTTTTCTTTAGATGTTTGCGAGTCCTCCTCGTCAGAACTACTATCATTGGGTGAGTCAGCGTCAGGGTTGTCATTATCACCGCCAGAAACATTGCCGGCATCCTTGCTCAAGATGGGCTCACTCTCGCTTTTGTCTAATTTTGTTTCTGAAAAATCTTTGCATCTGTCACTGTCAGGGTGCCCATCTGATTTACTCCATTCTTTTGTATCAGTTTTCCTTTTACTTTCCAAATCCTCGTTCTCTGACTTTTCACTCTTCACAGATTTGCTTTCTTTATTACTTCTCCCCCCTTCTTTAGCCCGCGACTTTTCTTCCTCGGAACTATTGTGATGACCTTTGACCTCTGACCTCCTCCTACTGTCTTCGCCATCTGATGAAGATTCGCTATGTGATCTCCGTCTTCTGTAAGACTTAGCTTTACGCTTGCTTTCTTCCCTGGAAAATCAAAGCCACAGTGTGAGAGACCAAAAGTTGGTATCATAACATTTCATAGTTGCAAGTTTTTTCACATCAAGAGAGGAAAATAATTGGTGTCTGACTTGTTTTCATATTCACAACTATACATTTTACATTATAATTTACTAGTCAAATATTTAAAATTACTGGAAGCAGCAAAGTGTTGTTTTCAAGCATTTTCTCAGACCCGCACTGTATTCTCTTTGTCCCCTGCTAACCAATAATTGAAAAGTAAGACCAGCATCCCAAATCCTGCAAATCTTTTGAGTAACTACTTCACTGTCTCGCTGTTGCTTTTTCCACTTTGTAACACATGCAGAATTTCCAATTCAGTTCACAGTTATCATTCACTTGCAGCAGATATCAACAACTTAAATAACAAGTAACGTAGAGCGTTGAAATGTGCCCACGACAACACCACAAACGGTGTGCTTCTATAGGTGCTTTTAGCATTGTAACAATGGCTATTGGATGGCGCAGAATGCGTCAAATCCGTCTGAATTGAGAAGGTGGCACTGTCTCAGTAATACACAACTATTTGTAAAATTTCATGAAAATATGCCAAGGAACTCCTAAGATATAGAGGCAAATGTAAAAAACAAATGACCGGTTGGTCTGAAACACATTGTCATCTGTTGCAATCTCTACAGGACCCCATCTGCCAAATTTCGCAAAGATCCTTCAAAAGGTTAAGGAGATACAGCTGTAAACATTACAAAAGCAAAAGTGGCCTTAGGGAGCACCAGCATAGACGAAAACACCCAAAAATCAATGTCACACGGCGTCTTCGCATCAGGAACACAACCATCACTTTTTGTAATGATTCTTTGAGTGGTTTGGCAAATTATTCCTAAATTTTCCGGATTTCTCTGCTTCAATCTACATTGATCAACTGCTTCAAAATGCCGATATTAAAGGTACTTTTTATTTTCAGCTGATTTTAAAAGAGAAATGAATGCTCAAAATCCATATTTTAAAACCTACACGAAGCAAGAATTCAGGTCATAAAAGTACATAGAATCTGGGTGAATCCGTAACATCTGACAGCCTTGGCACAACACCAGTAGCTGGATTAGTCCCAATATCAACGACATCCATGCCCTTCTGCCAAAGGACATGCCGACCAATTTCACACCATCCCTCACGAAACTTGATTTTGAGGTAGGCACAAAAAAGAATAAAACCACCACTTGGGGGAGTAGCAGTATGTGGATCCGTCCAAACATACACTTGTCAACAGCAACATTACCCTCAAATTTCATGATGCTTCTTCAAACTATATGTCCGTCACAGATGTAACCAAAACACTAAAACTGCCACTAGGCTGTGCATCAGTAGTAGACTCATCCCAAAGATTTATACACGTACACTTCATCCAGTCCTTCAGTTGTTTACCTTTATTTTAAACACCAGTGTAAACAAACAAGTAGATAATATCAGACTTAATTACATCAGCCTTCACAAAGACTAACTCAAGTGCCCGTGACGTATGGCTATGGTAATATCCTTGAATCACTTCTGCCCAATTCCACAAAAATCGAGATCAAGAGACAAACATAAAAAAATAAAATTGCCACTAGGGAGCACAATGGTAGTTGTGATCCATCCAATGATTTGCTAGTGTCGTCTCATCCATAATAGGAACATGTCTGCAAAATTTCCCAAACATCCACCAAGCGGCTTTGGAGATACAACAGCAGACAGCACCACTGCATGGATAAATGAGGTGGATGGCTTATGTGTCCACATATATGTGGGTGCAAAAAATCTTAAAAAGCAGATTCCTGGGACAGTAACACTTACCTTAATTGTGTAGCTTCTCTATTGGGCTCACTTTTGATGACAGGCTGCTCCGTGCCTCCCTCTGGTGGCACAACTCCACCAGTTCGCTGGTCGAGGATATGTCTGTAGAATCCACTCATGTCACTCTGCTTAGTAACGTCATTTTTAGCTAAAGGGACAAGAAAAAGGATGAGTGACAGCGAAACTCTCATAGTTGGATGACTGTGAAGACTACATTAAGAGATCAGGTGACTACTCAAAGTTAATTCAACCATTTAAAACAACAGAAATGGCCAACTAACTAATGCACAATAATTAACAGGATTAAATAAGTAAAAAACATAGTATAATATATTAAGATAGTAATTTCGAAAGATTCAATTGTTTTTTATCACTATCTTAATAGCTATATTTATACAATTACTAAAATCCCAAGAACTTTTATCAATATCATAATTATTCAAATTTTAATTGTACATTATAAAAATCTAGAAGTTAAAATAGAATCATTGTCTTATTCAACAACCTGAAAGTAACAACGCTAAAACAGATTCTCCCTCAAGTAACTCCGTCGCCATGTTAACAACATTGCATGAGGGCTTACTCCACTGAATCACCTAGTGACTTGATGGTGTGTAGGCCAGGGTCAATCATTGGTGTCACAGCCCTGAAGCTCAACATGTGATACTAACCACAGTTACATAAACACTGGATTGTGATCCTACCTATGTTTTGTTGTGTTGTAAATTGCCAAAATCAAGCAACATAGACTGAATTCTACAACAAAATTCACCTCATTAGCAAGCTCAAACAAGCAAAATTAATCAGTATTGAAGAATCTTCAGGAATAATCTCAACTGCCACAGCGGTATGAAAGGTGACCATGGTAGTTTCACTTGGGCTTAGACACACTCAAACTGTTACTGAAGTTTTCTGAAGACAAGCTCACCTGCAGATAACTTTTCTGTAGGTACGCCAATGGCATACATTGAGGAAAAAATGCGCATGGTTGAATCCTAAAATTTTCCTCAGTTTCACAGAAAACCGTAACTAAAGTAAATTTTCAACAACATACTTCTACATGTGGAGACAATCTTATAACGACAATCATATAACGACAATGTTTTGTATTTCTATCTTGCTACCTACAGCATTGATAGAGTAAAATAACTGTCTCGTGGCTAGAAAAATGCAGCCAAAATCACGTGCTCTCATGTAAAATACAAGGCAATATTTCATACATTCTCACTAAGTCTTGCTTTTTAGCGAGAGTCTAGCGTAGTTCCTAGCGTTGCTGAATTTCACGCAGAGCTCAAACTCATCACTTCCAAAAATACAAAAAGGTTTTGACGACTCTAAACAAACATTTTCCAAATGTACACTCCGGACTTGTCTTCAGAAAACTCCCGTAGTAACCCGAGACTGACACAATAAATATTAATGAGATGACAACGTCATTCAACGCTCTGTTGTGGTAATGCCCTATCTCACAACAGGCATGACCTCTGACCTTCAAGCTCCGCCTCTCGACGTTCCCTCTCCTCAGCCTCCTGCATCTCCTGCATTTTCTTCTTGTAGGCGCTCGTCACAAACGCCTCTTTGTCGGCATACTTCTCACCCTCCTCCTCTCGTTCCTTCTGAACAGTTCGCTCTACTCTTCGTTCGTTCTCCTTCTTGCGTTTCTCCGCCGCTTTCAGGAGGCCAGCGATGTATTTGGGCTACGAGAATAAAGAAATTTATTTAACAAAAAGATGAAGGTAAAGACTGGCTACAAAAAGTTGATGACATTTCTGTTTCTGTCAGTGAAATGGAAACATACCGATTGAAGATATTAGTCATGAGAAAGGGTTTGTACTACCAAAATAGACAAAAGTATTTAAGGAGAGTAAATTTCATGGACAAACGTGCTAAAAGTAATCCAGCAAAATACGGTTCTCCACCACAACGGCCAATAAAGCAAACAGTGAAAATTACTCATCGACATCACTCTGGCAAATCCTAACATTTTTTCCTTGTTAACTTTCCGCTAAATTCCCGTCGTTCCAAAGACTGCATTCCGCTCAAGCTTCACAGAAATGACAGGAAATTCAAAACAATTTTATCTGAGTATGCTATAGCGTGAACTACACTGACCAAACACAACTGATTTGAAACAGAGATGGCAAAATGTGTTGCAGCAAATTCTTCATATACTACAATTTATGACTGCATCTTGGTAAATATTGCAGAAACAATTTAAAGGGAGACTGTCTCGACAAACCAATTAAAGATTTTTCCCCATATGGTACTTGCAATGACCTAAATATTTACCTTCTTATCCACCTCTTTCTTAGCAGCAGGTTTGAACGACTCCTTCTTAGCCTGAATATCATCATATATCGAGTCGTACTCGTACACAGTCGGGTCATCACTCAGTGCTTTAGCCACCTCTAACTGTGTCTGCAATGAGCCAATCACAAGAATGAAAGAAGTGTATAAAGAACTTATTACAAACTTGCAGTTGTATACAATTTGACAGTCAGAAGCAGACTTCAGCTGTATGTTTTAAGTAATGTATTGTACTTCACAACATTGCCCTGCATCACAATGTACTTGGCAGCACTGAACTGCAGTGCACGTACAGTGCACTATGAAACCCATTTCTCATTCCAGCAATTGGTCTGTACTGTACTGTACTGAACGGTACCATACCGTACTGTACTGTACTGAACTGTAATGCGTTTATAGTGCACTGTATAACCTAGGTCTCATTCCAAGAATTGGCCTGTACTGTGCTGTACTGAACTCTACTATAAAGCAACAACTATAAGGTCAAAAAGCATAATTGGTTCTAATCACTGCTTCTTCGAAAATCAAGTCAGAGGTACAGATTCTCGTTTTTTCAAGAAAATCTATCAGAGATGAGCAAAAATGACACAAGATAGCTTAAAGCAAATCAGGGCGTTTCAAACCTTGCTTCCCCTTGTTTACATGACTTTGTGCAATTTAATAACATGAAACCTCGACTAAAACTGATACAGCAGATATATTTTTAGTTGTTGAGTGCAAGTTTCAAAATGTGTTGAGGTAAAGACCAGAAGCAACTTTGCTTTTTTGGCCTAATGTACCGATTCTTACGCCAGGGATTGGTGAGCAGACGTCAGCGGTCTTAAATTTAATGATGAAAATGAAACTTTGACAGTATTGATTGCGAGAGACTAGTCTAACTCTGAGATGAAATAAACTTGTCTTATTTTGATAGCTCTTAATTAACAGAAGTCCGAGTTTTTCTAGTAACACAAAATATGCAGCTCAAACCCAACACTACTACCATAAGGCCATTTGATTTACTTTCAAATAATAACAAGCAAAAGACCTTGAAAAAGACCAAATACTTTTGTGGCACAATTAATTTCCAACCAAGCCCTGATCCACTATTCAAATAATGCTCATGCAAGAAAAAACAAATTCGAATTCATACTACAGTAGGGTATACCTCATTGCATAATCAGTACAACAGAGTACAGTACAACATAGCACTGTGCAGCTTGCCAGACAGACATCAAGCAGAGGTCCATCATAATTTGTCAATTAATTTGTACCTTTTAAAATTTGTATTTATAAAAATTTGCTATGATTACCACAAGTCACTTTTCTTCTTCCAAGCTCCATGCCGATAAAACCAGTCTAATAATTCGCACAGCGCATATCAACCAAAACATTGCTTAGTAAAATCTTGGACTTGTTACAACACAAGAAGCAAACGATCAGGCTTCCTCTAATCTTTTACGAAAATAAACTACCACAGTACAATGACACATCACTGAACTGAAAATCTCAAAAAAGCAAACAGCAACTATTGCCCACTTAGATCAGTTCACAACCTGTTTCCTCAAAGCAGTTTTCTTGGCCTGACTTGACAAAGATTTGTTCACCAAGGAGGCCCCATCTTCCTACAATAATTATACACCATCAATACATTAGTGATTTCTTTGTACACAACGGATGACAATGGATGAAATCAAGTCTATGGTTTATAGTAAACAAAAGAGAGAATATTTTTGCTCAAAGTAACTCTTCATTAATGGTGAACAGATTTATCTAGGCATTTACTATTGGTGTGAGAGGCACGTGTTAGAACGCTATTTAGACGTAAGTGGAAGATTTGCAATGAAATAGTGAATATCATCTCCATTATGTAAATTTTATTTTATACTTAACATTTAGACAAATGATAACTTTGATTTAATTCTTGGGAAATTAAAACATGCTGAAGACTCAATACACTTGGTATAGTTACAATTATAAGAACACAATCAGGTCCTTTCAACAAATATTCATTATGAGAACACAATCAAGTCTTTTCAACAAATATTCATTATAAGAACACAGTCACGTCCTTTCAACAAATATTCATTATAAGAACACAGTCATGTCCTTTCAACATATATTCATTATAAGAACACAGTCACGTCCTTTCAACAAATATTCATTATAAGAACACAGTCATGTCCTTTCAACAAATATTCATTATAAGAACACAGTCATGTCCTTTCAACATATATTCATTATAAGAACACAGTCATTTCCTTTCAACAAATATTCATTATAAACTCACACTCACTTCCTTCCAACAAATATTCATTACAAGAACACAATCACGTCCTCTCAACAAACATTCATAAGAGCACAGTCATGTCCTTTCAACAAATATTGATTTACTTTCTTCATTACCAAGTCCCGTCTCCAGATTTTTTTTAATGAAGTAAACAATTGTTTTTCAAATTTGTTTGGATTAACAAACCAGACAATATTAGCAAAACCACGAAGGAAGTGTTAACATGACAGAACTGAAATATTTTAGTGGATGTAAACATGTCTATAATGAAATCAATAGAAGCCTACTGCTCAGAGGAAGTTCAGACAATTCAGGATACACAACTGACCCCAGTATATGGAAGATTTATTACAAAATCCTTCTTTTATGTGCAAATAATACAAAAAACAAGCAAATTTCAATACAAATTGATGAATAGCTTCCTTCCTCGAAATGTCTGGGTATCTAAAATTACTTAATATGTTGATTCTGATTCCTGTAGTTTTTGTGACAATGAACGTGAGATGGTCGAACATTTATTTGTGCACTGTTATCTTACGCGTTCTTTTTGGCAAGATATTGAGAGCCTGTTGTCAGCAAAGATTGACTCCGAACTTGATTTAGAATGAAATACCATGCTTTTTGGAATCCCTTTTAAAAAAGAAAACAAGGTACTCAATTGGATACAAATATTACTTTTACATTACAAAGATTAAAAAATTTAATGTTTTTAATAATTATTTGGCAATAAATTTTAATACTGAAAAGTCTGTTTTAAAGTACAGTGATCTCAGATGGGTACAACTGCAAGAGTTTTGGATACCAGGGGAGTCCTAAAGTTTTCACTCTCTTACAATTACTCAATAACTAGACTAGGGTCACCTGCACAGGTTAAATGGTGCACGAATCTGGTTTAGCACTTTCATTGATAATATTATTAATTTCCAATGTTGTGTTTGAAGAATAAATAGCTTAAATGGAAAAAAGTTAAACAAAATGCGTTTAACCTCCAAAGTATTTCTCAAAGCATATCCTCAAGTGGGCATTCTTAACACTCTTACCTCATCACTATCATCACCAAACACAGACAACTTTTGTAGAGGCTTCTTTTGGACACCCGATGACTTGCCTGCTGGGATTATCAAACCGTATCTGAAAAAGTGTACAAAAAAATCATGCTTGTTCAGGATTGAATCAAAGTGCCATACTTCAACATTTAAAGCATAGTTTTCATATTAAAAAGGATGTATGGAGTTTAATTATTAGACCCACTCATTCCTCCGACTGAGTTAACCACGAACAAATGAGGGCGATCATTCTCATTTATAAGCTGCATCACAACACCGCATCCTTAAAATTGATTTCAAAATCTAAATGCCATACCTAATTTTCACTTCTCAATGTCATTTCAATTGTTTTATTCACTATACATATGAACGGTGAATATTTTGCCACTAGAATTTTAAACAGAACTACCCGACAGGTTAAATAGGTTTCAACAGCGAATTCTGAAAATGAGTGGGGGTGGGGCGCTTATAGGGGCATGGGAACTTATTAGGACGAATGTTATTATTTATAAAATAATTTTGGCTAAAATGACATTGTACATTATAATAAGAAATCAGTTCCAAGAAATATGGTATTTCACTTGCTGTAAGCACATGGGCCTGTCTTCCCCTTTCCCCCCCTTCTCTTCGTTTCGGACTAGTCCACAAATTCCTTTGTGCACGACCACACTCTGTGATCTTTTGTCTAGATGAATCGCGGAATGGGTGACATCCACTGAATCGGTAGGATCGCACTGTGCCAGTGTTTTTTACTGCCGTAGCATCGACACGCTGACCAAACTGAACCTTAAATTCATGATAAAAACAGCACAAGGAGCAAAAAATTTATTCATGTTCATCTGGGAAACGATATAGTGCTTTTGCGCTCTGAAAATTCGCTCGCCACCTGGGCGACCGGCAAGTCAACTTCTACTCGCCCAGCACCATTTTTACATGCATTTTTTATTGTGTCGACTGGGCGAGTGGCTAAGTACCGTCAGAGGTCCTCAAGTCATGAGTGCCCTAAAGTCGTGAACAATCTTATTTCCTCTTCTGCGCAGTCCTGCGACATCTGGCGTTGAAGTTTCCAGCGTTCGTCTGCTTACGAACGTCAAACAAATACCCGGACGTGTTCGTATTCACAATATGATAACAAACAGTGAGTGAGTGGCTTCTTTTTTCAAATGTATCTTAAAAACAGCATCTTTAACTAATTCACTTTTTTGGGCATTTTTGGGATATATTTTCAAAAATATTTATTGTTCAGATTTACTCAAACACGCGCTCCAGGCGTGGCTTGAACAATGTATCAAAATGTCCCAGGGTCGATCAAGTTTTGTAAGGCCAAAACAATAAAATACAGAGCGATAACTGATGCTGGGTTCTTAGCGTTTTACGTGAACAACCTCATTGAAAACATCTGTGCACATCAAAGTTGGGTGCAAAATTTATAACAATTTAGTTCAATTGAAACTGAATTAATAAACAATGCAATGCATTTTTATGTCATCTAGAGTAACTGTAAGCACTGTAGTTGACTTGTGTGGTCATACTTCGTGCATTTCCGTCTAAAAGAAACGTTCACGACTTTAGGGCCTCATTCAAACACCGGCAATATCAGCAACAGTTTTAAAACTCTGCTTACGGATACAAACAAGGACTAAGATTGTCAAAACACGTATATATTTGTGAAGGCTGATATATGTCCATGACATCACATGAGCAGTTGAAAACGGGCACTGGGTAGTATGACAATCAACTGCTTATTTAGGCAATGACAATCGCCTCTGTTGGCCCGAAGCAGAGGCGATGCAGAGGCTATAGGCGCTCTGTACGCCGGAAGCTTTTCGGCGAATTATGCCTCGCACCGACTAAACCATCAAAGTCACGTTTTTATAAATTCCTTTTGCGCATAGAGGAACACCTTAGGAGGTTGTCGATGTGTTTACTTCCTTCCAACTCAAACAAATACTCCCGTTATGAAACTTTTTCTTCGAGCAGTCCCTATTTCAGTTCGCAAAATCGTGAAATCAACTTTTTCATTTTTTTAATCAGGCCGAAGATCAGAAGTTGCGGACCTAACGGCGAACTTTGAAAGCTGAAGATCCCGCCCTTCGCATACGTGCTGCCGGGAACCAGCCGTGCATTTGCCGTGTTGTTAAATGTGTGCACAAAGACTATTAAATGTCATATCAACAGCATTTATTTTTATCAAATACAAACAATGATTCATTGAAATACAATCAGTTTCAAGTAACGCCAATTAAAGACAAGTATAAGTGGTGGCATTTTGGAAACGAACATTTGACTGACAAGACCGCAATGGCTCACCTTTGGCCTATTTAAAGATTGAGGTCATGAATTGGAGCGTGCGCAGTATAAAAATGGTGAGTTCACGATTTTGGGAACTGAAATAGGGACTGCTCGAAGAAAAAGTTTCATAATGGGAGTATTTGTTCGAGTTGGAAGGAATTAAACACATCGACAACCTCCTAAGGTGTTCCTCTATGCGCAAAAGGTATTTGTAACAACGTGACTTTGATGGTTTAGTCGGTGCGAGGCATAATTCGCCGAAAAGCTTCCGGCGTACAGAGCGCCTATAGCCTCTACATCGCCTCTGCTTCGGGCCAACAGAGGCGATGGTCATTGCCTACTGAGGGCGTTGATGTGTTTAATTCCTTCCAACTCGAACAAATACTCCCGTTATGAAACTTTTTCTTCGAGCAGTCCCTATTTCAGTTCCCAAAATCGTGAACTCAACTTTTTTATACTGCGCACGCTCCAATTCATGACCTCAATCTTTAAATAGGCCAAAGGTGAGCCATTGCGGTCTTGGCAGTCAAATGTTCGTTTCCAAAATGCCACCACTTATACTTGTCTTTAATTGGCGTTACTTGAAACTGATTGTATTTCAATGAATCATTGTTTGTATTTGATAAAAACAAATGCTGTTGATATGACATTTAATAGTCTTTTTGCACATATTTGACATTTTAATGTTTAACAACACGGCAAATGCACGACTGGTTCCCGGCAGCACGTACGCGAAGGGCGGGAACTTCAGCTTTCAAAGTTCGCCGGTAGGTCCGCAACTTCTGACCTTCGGCCTGGTTAAAAAAAAATGAAAAAGTTGAGTTCACGATTTTGGGAACTGAAATCGAGACTGCTCGAAGAAAAAGTTTCATAACGGGAGTATTTGTTCGAGTTGGAAGTAATTAAACACATCGACAACCTCGTAAGCCGTAAGGTGTCCCTCTATGCGCAAAAGGTATTTATAACAACGTGACTTTGATGGTTTAGTCGGTGCGAGGCATAATTCGCCGAAAAGCTTCCGGCGTACAGAGCGCCTATAGCCTCTACATCGCCTCTGCTTCGGGCCAACAGAGGCGATGGTCATTGCCTACCTCCTCAGGTGTTCCTCTATGCGCAAAAGGTATTTATAAAAACGTGACTTTGATGGTTTAGTCGGTGCAAGGCATAATTCGCCGAAAAGCTTCCGGCGTACAGAGCGCCTATAGCCTCTGCATCGCCTCTGCTTCCGAACCAACAGAGGCGATGGTCATTGCCTACTGCTTATTATGCTTATATTCACGACTTTAGGTCACCAGTGTAAACATCCCTGCTGATTGCATGAACAGGTCTGAGCCAACTAGAAAAGAAATACAGTAAAAGTGCACGTAAGGGACGATCAACGTAAATATGATAACGAGAAACTGCGAATTCGAACCAAATAACAACAAACAAACTCCAGACTGAGAAAAGTATAGTATTACATACTTCTTGGTGGCCGCCATATTGAATGGTTTTTGCGCCACCTCTCGATAAAATTCAATGGTTTTCAAATGACTCATGGTGACGCTAGCAGAAACCGTCTTTGGTGACAGTGTTCAAAATGACTCATGGTGACAGTGTTCAGTGCCCGGTTGCAAGAAACAGTCCCAAATAGAAACACAACTAACTTCCCTGAATCTACTGCGTGCTTGTGGGTCTCTGAAAACGCCTGATTGTCCTGTCTTTCTGTTCGAGTCTCGTTACTACAATTAATGTTTGGCTTTAATACACATCGAGAGTAACCTTAACGTCACGTAATTTCTCAATATCCATTGAAAATAAGTTGGAATCTTTTCATGCAACGCCCCTAATTAAAGGAGTTAGTCTGAATTAGCCTAAGGGGTCAGTTTTTATTTATATCATTTTAAAAAATGCTATCATAGTTAAAGAATAGCTCGCAATAAAGACAAATGTGCCAGTCCTAAAGATTGAAAAACATACGAAAAAAAAGTTTAAAGAACTTACTTGAGTCCCTATTTGTGACTGCTTCATGCAACCATAGATATTAGTATCTATAGTCTATGATGCAACTGGGTAGTGGATTTCCGGCAAAATGTATTCACAATTCAAAAGTGTCCATTGTTTGTTCGATTAGGAACAACATTTTTTGGTTTAAATTCATAAATATTTGATTAAAAAATAATGTTAAAACATCTTTAAAGCAAGTGTTTAGCTGAATCAGGGCTACTACTGAAAAACGAAAACCGACGATTGGGCCTTCAAATTGTTCTCATAATATTCCTTACGATGATAGGATTTCACTCCTTTTACAATTTAAGCCACATGTAACGAAGGTCGCGTACACGCATTCGAATTTTATGAAGGCGTATGTGCATTCAAATTTTAGGCCGGGTTGGCGAACCACAATTAAAACTCATTTCTTGTCGGAGTCCTCGCACAGTTTCGATGGTGTCTCATTGGTAACGAAAGGGATTTCCACGTCAAAGAATATTACGAGACCCGTTCTATGACTGAGAGAAACTGAAAGGCGCAATTCGATTTTCGTTTTAGTCAGCTAACCAGGGTGAAATACTAAAGGACTCATAGCGGATATGACGTGGCGTGGGCAGACTTTGGCCAAACCGAGAAGGCGCTGTAAGAGGCACTCCAGCCTCGCTGGTTCCCAACGTGCCTAACCAGCTGGCTACTGACTAGCTAGCGGCACGCAAGGAACCAGCCAGGCACTCGAGCGAGACGGTCTGAGCGATACCTTATGTGCCTTACTTGTACATGGCAGGTTAGAACAACAAGCGAATGTCACCCATCAACAGACACAGTGAAATACGGTTCATTAAAAATCTTACTCAGAACAATCAATGTAGCAGAGATGTTGTAGAGCCGGGAAAGAGAATCGTAATAATTAAATATTTTGTATGTTTTCATTATATTGTATTTTCATTGAAGTCCATTTCCGCTTCTACATATAAATGAAACGACAAAACAAAAAATAGCACGATATCATGGAACGCAAGTACGATTTATTGTCTATCATTGCGATCGAACAGAGTAATATATAAACGGACGAAGAAACGACGAAACCTTGAAAAAATAGCACGATATTATGGAACGTTGAGTGCGATTTCTTGTCATTCATTGAGATCGAAACATTTTAAAGTAGGCCTACAGAGTAACATAGAAACTGAGGCTTTTCCCTCCATGGGAGTACCCCGTCTCTGGAGAATATGTGATGCAAAAAACGGGAGGGTAATGACGGCTTACAAAATCGTTGTCCTAGACAGGGCCACGCAGTGGTAGTTGACAAACGTTTTCTTACACTCAGTATTTCTCCATGTTACATGTTTCGTTGTTTTTCTTTTCTCGGCTGTACTTGACCCTATAGTAGACCTATAAGCTTTTCGCTGCAAGGTTGCTTGCTAACTCATATAACTTCACCACCATTTTCCGAAAAATACCCCACGTAAAATGTGGTCAACGAATCCATCCAATGATGTAAGAAGAAAAGTACGGATCGCTTCTTACTTTGAACTTGGTCTGAACAAATAGCAAATTGTCGTTCTTACAAAATCCTGAACTCAACTCCAATTCGACTGGGGATAGTTGTAAAACCAACGGTACCAATCTAAAGTTGCTTTTATTAAGGACGGTGGGTTTATAGTCGCCTTCAGCTTGTTCAAGTTATCTGTGTCACTATAGTAATCCTAATTGCATCAAGTAGGCTACAACTTGCCAGTTTTAACGAAACCCAGAGCAACAAAGAAACCAGTTTCTCACAGTTAATTAAAGAGGAGGGCCGGGCTTTAAGGTGGCCAACCCGGGTAGATATGATCCAAATCAGCCCACATGCCTAGTCCGCCAGCCTGCGTTGGAAACGGTCTCCGGTTATATGTAACCCACCACTTTTGATGCGTTATTAAATGAGTTAATCCATATTACCTAACACGTACAGTAACCTGGGCCCAATTGTATAACAGCAATGACGTTGCATTATCACGCGCCAAGTTGTACTTTGAATAATACACCTGAGGCCACGTTACAATCAAAGTTATTCGGCGTAAAATTTTGAAGTGTTTTATGGCCGGTAGCATGAAACAGTCACAAATAAGGACTCAACTAAGGTTCAGAAGTATTTATGCATATTTGTGTCTTCATGGACTCACAGATGCAATATTTTTCTATCATTTCATCTTTATTATGAGCTCCTTTGATTAATGACATTTTCTGATAATATAACTTAAAACTGTGCCCAGAGTTCATTGAAAACAAACAGGGACTCAATCCTTAAATAGGGGATGTTGCATGAAAAGATCCCTTCGACAACATTGACAATTCAGCGTAGAGTTTACTCTCGATTTGTATCAAAGTCAAAGTTGAGTTAGTAATGAAACTAAAACAATACCAGAAAGGCCAATCGATATTTTCACAAGTCCAAAAATACACAGTAAATTTAAAGAACTTAGTTGAGTCCCTATTTGGGACTGTTTCATGTAATCGGGGAATGCAACCCAGACCTGGTATACTAGGAATGGATGCTGTTCTAAAGTACGTATATCCCCACAAAATGCTGTCAAGTGGATTNGGGGGGGCTATAACCACATCACTTTTTCAGTGCTACATCGATCGCCCATGGTCTGTGGGCGCTGCCCAACAGGGTAGTTGGTGGCTATAGGGGCCTTCCACTTTTATAGTGCTGCGCCGCCCATGAAATTACGACAGTTTGGGCTTAGAGGGTCTCAACAAACTGTCACAGTTTGAAGATTGTGACAGTGTTAGGATTTGTGATAGTTTGTGGTCTAACAATGCTCTATGAGACCGCTTAAAGTGGCATGGACCGCGAAAACTCGTGAAAAATACGTTTTAAACGATCCCTAACCAAAGTACCTTCCTTCAACCTTTACTAAAAACTTATTCAGTTCCCCCTGAGAAGGAATTTCCAGAAAAAATGACCCAATTCATGGTTTTTGAAAGAAGTACGAAGAAAAGCTTGTATGGTAACCACCTATACCTGCCTATCTTCCTTTCACTTATTATAAATGCGCGCATGCGCACAGTCATTCGACAAACGAACAGCTGATTCAGTGTCAAGAGTGTTGTCGGAGTGAATACTTTGCCACCCATTGCTTTATACCTCGTGCCGTGTATTTTGTGCCTACCTCTACGATTCTTCATGATTGGACCATTACTTGAGATTTGATCATGCTGATCTGCAGTGGACTATTATTCATTTACATGTACACTATGTGTCAGAGAACGGTGTTGCGCTAATAATCACTGACGCAGTTTTGCAAGACAATACGAGACAATATGTCGGTCAGTGGAAAGCTGGGCAAGAAAATGGGGCGTTCGTCTAAGCTAACCGACTCAGTTAGAAAGAAAAAAAGGCAAGTCTTGCAGATGAAAGTTAATAAACGACGCATTTATCTGGGTACGGAGCACTGCCGCTGGGAATCTCTAACAGAAGTGAGCTATCCGTCACTAATTCCGAGCTGGCCAAACGATAGCTTTGTCATGCGTACGGTAAGTACTTGTTCGGTCCTGCATACTTCGGTAGTTACCGGGACATTGCACGGCCCCAGCTTATTAAAATCACCTCGATCTAATAAAGTAATGGTCCGAGAACTCACTGAGAAAGTGAAGAGTGTGAAAGTTAAACTGTCAGACATAAAATTCACCGAGTTGCATTGTCTGTTGACATTTAGCTAAGCGGCTAAGCCTATACTTGTGGCTAAACCTATGACCTACTTATATTGACGACTTGTTGTTTGCAGTTGATAATTCTTGAAACACTAAGAGAAATTGCAAAGCATTATTACTTTGAGATAGTACCACCGTCTCAACTGACTGTAGTAGAGATGGCAGTTGTCCAATAGGCCCTCCACCAGTTGGAAGTTTTTTGGCGAATTGTGCCACATTGATTAAACCATCGAAGTCCTGTTGCTGCAACGAACTTTTGCAGATAAGAGGATACCTTAGGGGAATGGTAATGTCTTAAACTCTTCCCAGCTCGGTCAAATACGAACGAGCATTAGGAGTCGATTTTCTGTCCTTCGTTACGGTAACAAAATCATGGACTGACCATAAAATTTCGGGAAACTGGCCCAATTCTGTATTGATTGAATCGTTGCTGTAGTGTTTTGAAATCACATTGAGATCGACCTCCATGACGGATTAAATCAATCATTAAAGCACTACACTGGTGATCACCAGAGTGTGCTAGTGCTTGAAACTTGGCCGCAAGGATTGTGCCACTCATACCTGTGCAAAATGATATTGTAGATGAACAAAGAAACGAATCAGATAGAAATCTTGATTACCAAAGTATTTATTCAAGTTGGAAGGAATTAAAGACATCGACAGCCTCCTAAGGTGACCATGTCTATGTTATAAAGGTACTTAAGGCAGCATGACTTTGATGGTTTAGTTTGTGCAAGGTACGAGTTGCCAAAAGGCTTCTTGCTGCCCCTGGAACCCCCTGTGCTACCAGTTATGGCCCAATTCAGACAGCAATTCTGTTTTAGTGGCAAGCTGTGCATTTTGCCAGATTGAGTACTTGCAAAGTAGGAACAAAGTCATGTCTCATGGATTTGTAGCCTTGTTATCTTGTTGTACCTTATTTGCAGACCTATGTGTATTGACATTAAGTGGTATTATAATCAGAGATCAAGAGGCCTACCTTCTTCAAAGATATTATGCGAGATTTGGAAGAAAATCCACTGCTAAAACCCCATTAATCAAAATTTCGCTGCCCTACAAAGGTTAACAAAGTAAAAGGCTAAGCACAAATGTTCGTTGATCAATTTTCAAAATTCAAAAATACATTAACTGAGGATAATTTTTGGTAACAAATTCCAATTCGCAACAAGAAATTTAGTAATGAATTGCACTCGCATTTTTTGTGATGGTTATTCATTTAGTTTGGTTGTTATTATGGCGGCGAATTGTACCACCTGTATGCTTGGACATCTGTACCTGTAGTTAATAACTAGGTTATTGTAATTTCATTTTTGCACTGTAGGTATGAAGTGGCACAAAGTGAAAGATTTTCAACAATGTCTAGACAAGTGTCCACAGAGTCAGAACCTAAAGCCGTATCAGCAACACCTGCAACTCCCCAGTTTGTTCAAAGGTATTCTAGAAATTATTTTTTCAGTGAAAGCATATTGTCTACATCTTCACCTACTAGTATTTGTGTCTACGACGAGGGTTACTAATTTATATCAAATCATTCCAGCTTGCCATTGTTAGAAATATTACTGAGCTTGCACTCATTAAGCCTTGGGATGTCAAGAGTGAAAATGTAAAAGCCGTAGTCTTATTTGACCATGTCTCTCACAATTATGAGCTTCTAAACTGTACCAATTGAAATATCCCTGTTTAACGAGAACAAGGCAATCAAACATGCAAACTTCGATTCATATGTACTAACCATTATTCATAATAACAGTTGAATCGTAGATACAAACCATATCAAATGTATGAACAAAAATTCATGCATGTAAACCAACTTGAAAGAAACAGATAAAACAAAAAACAGGGGTATGAAGTAATATCACATAATTACGTAAGCATTTTCTAGTGATGGTGGTCATCATTCGTTTTCCCAAGGAGTCTAGCACTAAGCAAAATGGCAACATAAAATGTATCTGTAGAAGAACTATGTTCTTACATGTTATTTGTATATCTGATTAGTTATTTTGTGTGCATGACTGTCCGTCTGTACACATCATGCTGTGGTTCGTATGTATAAATGAAGCGTTCTTCCAAATGATGCAGTGTTTTGTGCATATGACTCAAAGTCTGTACGTATGACTGCCTGGCACCCTCAATTAGTTGCTGACAAATGTTGAACTGGTGGTAACTTTCTTTATCACCTAAATGTGATTATGGCAATGGTATGTTTTCAGTGGGCTTGAGCTTTCTGGAATCGATGCAATTGATTCTGTCTGTGACAACGAAGCCTTGATGTTTGTATCCAGGCCATTCATTACAAAGGTGATTTGAAAGTACTGGAGTCTGTTCCAAGAAATTGACAAGATCATTTTTGACTTAAGTCTGAGATTTGTCTTTAACTTCCAAACTTTGAAACTTCCAATTTTGGTAAGTTAAGACAAAACTTATGTCAAACACTTTCTTGGATTTCTTGAATTGGTTTTGAGACAAATTTAACTTTATTTTAAAATTTACTAAAAGTTGAAAATTGTCTTAGCTAAGTCTGTTCTGTTGGAACAGGCCCCTGATCTTTAAAATTTGAGAGAACTAGTCAGTGCTCATGAATTATCTTGACAACAAACTATTTAGTGTTCTAACTGATGATTGAATTGTGAAATATTTTGTGCATATATTTTGCATGGTGTATTCCAATAAAATGGATTTTTCTACATGTCTGGTATGGTCAGGATTGGTGTGCACAGGTTTCTCTTCTAAGCATTGACTGAATTTTGCATACTCTGTTTACATGCACTGTATATATTTGTGATTTGCAAAGATGTAACTAAAACTAAATACATCAAAAAGGAGATGGGCAGCAGTTTTGGTGACCCTTTTGACTAAACACCACCTATTAGGTATGGTTTTATAGGTCATCCTGCAACTAATCTTGTCATATTTGTGTTTTTAATGTGACACATTGGTATTCCTAACTTATTCGAATATAGTGTGGGTAGAGTTGAATTCACTGATTGCATTTGCACAAACATGTCTTTGCACCGAATTAGACATTTTTCTTTTTTGAAGTTGATTGCTGTATAATTTAAAAGTTTATATTCAAAGGCAACATTGGGATTTTGAGGAGTTTTTATCAGTAGCATAGACAATCCATGAAATTTGTGACATCAAGTCATACATGTAAGTGTGTGTTCTGGATAGAATTTCCTAAATCTGTTTTCTGAGTTCTAAATATAGAGACCATGCGGTACATGGATTGCTTTTTTATCATAACTTAATCGTGGTAAGGCGATATGTGGTGAAATCCAATAAATACAGACTGACCAATGCTTTAAAATAGAAACACTCGAACATTTTTGACTCTCTATATTACAGGCTATTGATTGATGTTTCTGAGGACCTAGCATGCGATGACCTGGACGATAACTGTAAGTGCAACATAACCATTGTGTACACATTTGAATTATGAGTTATCCAATTTTTAATAAAAATACATCATTATTGTACAGTGCTGACAATGTTAATGTATTTATTGAAATATATCTTCTACTGACGATTGGTCATAATAGCTCAGTGCATGGACAGCAATGAATCTCAGGTTGGAAGCCCTGACAGGACAGAAATCCTTTCACAGTACTAACCATTAGGTCTTGCAAAGTGACTAAAGAAGGCATCGTAAGGCGTCATCAAACGCTATATGTATAAAACATTTGAATTCTGAACGAACTGTATTTAACTGTTCTCCAGTGCACATAATGCGAGCCCTGTTACTTAGTAGTTCTTCAAATGCGTTACGGGAGCTAGGTGTTGTGTCGTTTTTGAAATTCTAAAGGGCAAGATCATCACGCTTTCTCTTGTTGCAGTCCAGAAAGTATCCTTGATGATGTGGATATTAGCGATGTTGGATTTGGAGATGAAGAGTTTGGTGGGGAGGAAGTTGCAGGAGATAGCATCAATATGTACCGCTATGGAGACTATGATGACATGTTGTCTACAGGTTTCAGTGGTGTCCACAGAATTCATGATGCAGCTGGTGCACACTCAGCCGTGGACGATAGCAAATTTATTGTTTTTATGACACCCTCCTTTCCCTTTCAAATCTCATCAGCGTGTCTTGCAAAGAATGAGTGATGTTCGGATTTCTTCTGTTAAAGGTTCAACACTCTCTTTCTACCTTCTTCTCCGAAAGGTGTCGCACTTGCTCATTTGGTCATTGCATTTACTCTTCTCTGAAAATTAGGAGATTTTTCACTAATTATGGAAAGGAGATATTTATTCCATCTTGTATTCTTATAATTCACTTAGCTACAAGCTCAGCTCACTACTAGAAAAAACTGGAACTTTATTCAAAAGTTGATGTCACATCTTATTTTGCATCATTAGACAAATGATAACCACATGAAAATCTGTGTAAAATGTAATGGCTCCTTATTTCTTCAAGATGTAAAATGACATAGAAGGTTAAATATTGGATATTCTATATATTTACAAGTCATAAACTATTCTCTGAACTAGAATTTTTGAGTTGTTTTTTCATGTGTTTGTTATTCATGATAAAGTACCTGTATGTCATCTTGATAAGATGCATAACCTTGCAGACCACGATGAGCTGGGGTCACTGAAGCTGGACCTAGGGTAGCTGTAGCAACTGACTTCCATTTCCTTCCTCTACCTCCTCTTACACTTTCACCTCTCCTTGTTTTCATGGCTCTCCCACATATCCTATGGAAATAAACAGGCCTTTTAAATTTCACATAGTATCAAAGTTCATGAAAGCCATGCCTAACATTGGGAGTAATTTCCAAACCAAAGCAAATGCTTCAAACAGGACTGGTAATGTGTGAAAAAATTCTGTTTCTGAGAGCATTCCATTAGTGAGTTCTCAGCCCCAGTCTGTTAGTCTAAGCTCTTTTCACGTTTTACCCCATGGTAAGGTGGGCGCAGGTTGTCACCGATCTGTTCTAATATTTTGATGCAATGGTAGACTGAACACTGGTTAGAGTTTATCACTTCATTAATCTTGACTGTATGCTCATATTAAGTCCATTCAAACAAAACGTACAACGTAATGTCTGTTCTATGCTCAGCCAGTGCGACAAAGCCTTGACTTTCAGTACCTCCTACAATAATTGCTGGTGCAAGAACATGCTACTTTTGACAGTTCTTTGTTCTCTAGCCACAGGTGAAGTGTTAGACAAGTTCTGTGCAATTGAAACTGTGCAACGGCTGATGTTGTAGCCAATGAATAATGTTATGAACTATGAAAGTACCTAGATGTTCTATTATTTTCTCCTCTGGAATGATAATTAGATGCTCCATGGACAGTAGAAGTAAAATTATTTTCAATTAATGTTGCTGCAATTTCTGATGTTTTTAGTGGGACAAATTTGCTGGAAGTGCGATTTATCATTCCATTTGTCCAAAGGTGTGTAGATTGATTCTGTCTTTTTATTTCTAAACACAGTTATGTTGCTCAAGTGGAATGACCTCTTATTTCGTGCAATATGTATCTTTGTATCCTTCCATGAGTCCACACATCATTGATGTTTCATTGTAGTCAGATGTAAAAGTGGAGGTCAGCTCAATAAAACAGAAGTTGATTGCAAACCACAGATTTGTGCAAATCCCTAAATTGCTAAGTGCTTGTAGTTATAGTCAGGGAAAATGTGTAACATACTTTGAAAAAAAGCAAAATTATTTGGATCATGATGATGCTCGATAAAATAAAACTTTTGAATGCTGTTGTGACTGAATGTTCATTATGATGCATATTGCAAACTATTACTGGGTGAACAATTAGGTCAATATATTTACCACCAGTCCTTGGAACATATGTGTCTGTGACTAATCATCATCACATCTTTCCATGTAATGACAGTGTAAATTATCAGATGACTGGAGTTAACAGCTTTTGAGATATTGGGAGATAAACTGTGTTTTAGGTTCAGAAAGATACCAAAATTTAGCATTAGAAAGTTAATCTTCCCAATTTTAAAGTTTTATTTAAAAATTCGCTGTGAAGCACCTTGTAATTGGTTAGAATTACTGTAAATAACAGTGTGATTACTAAGGCATAATTTTAATATAATTACTAAGTTGGTCAAGTCATTGCACTTGGCCATTTGAACCCTAAAATGCATTGACTACATGTACTTTGGGCCAACTGGGTGCATTTGGCCCCAGAATTCAAGAAAACCCTGGGCCAGAATTTTTGGGGGATTTTTTTGATCGGTAAACAAGAAAGTTCAATGAAGGTTTTCAGAGAAATTCAGATTACATTTTCTTCCACCACTAACAGCTGAGGATTTAGCTAACTGCACTTGCACTACTCGGCCACTTACTAAACGGTGAATACGCCAGTGGCGAATCTAGGATACCACAAGGGGGGCCCAACATGACACCTCGGATCAGGGGCAAAGCTCGATTGTATGCACAGGTGGCTCTAATGTCGTGGGGGTTGGCGATACGGACCTGGTGTTCTGGAATTCTACCGTTGGGCTCGATATTTTCTCACGCTTCATGCTGTTGCTGTGTAATTTTTGCTTCATGCACCAGTCATGGGGGGGCCCTTGGCCTGTACGCAATCATCACGTAGTAACAATTAACAATCACCCGAAATACATTTTAGTTATAAATCTTATGTACAGTCACGATGCATTGAAATGTTTTTAGCAAAATGTTATTGTTCATGTTTACTATAGATTATACACAACATAGTCTACGATGTTGACCGTAGGCCGATCGGTGAGCCAGACTACTTTTCATTCATTAAACGATAAGACATGAATAGAACGTTTTCCGTTTGAAATGCACATAAATGAAATCGTGGGCAAAAAGTATATTAGATCATACTTGGGAGAGCATAGAAACCAAATAAATCGATAACTTACTTCAGAAATGGGACTTCTTTGAGTCAATCGAGGTGTCGATGTGCTTTCGAAACCAGCCATCACTGTTTTGCTTTCGGCGACCTTTCACCTCTCTGAGGTCATCAGCCATTTCCAAATAAGGCACCGCAATGCATTTTGGGACTGTAATGTCGGACTTGACGAGCACGAAGGCGTGTCTTTTTGGTCAACTTTCAAACGTAAAGAAAAATACTTCAAACTCATCTAAAACTCACTATATTTACGAAACCTTCAAAAAAACTTGTACGCCACGGTATGATACAGGTTTCATGCAAGATGAGTAACATTTACTTTCTTATTTTATACTATTTTTCACGTTCCAAGCCACTTTAAATCTCTGGAAGTCAGTGACAGATGATCACCACAACAAGAAGCACACCTATCGTCGTGTCTTACAGCTTACTTCTATGGCTTACAATATCTTACTTTGCTTTTAAAGTCGGCCCCACCTTTAAGGTAAAGTCATTCGGGATTAATTCGTCCTTCCACAACAACCGACCGGCAGTTACGGATACACTAACAAGGCGGTCGTGAGAAGCGACGGTAGGCGGACATTGGATGACGCACAACAAACAAAATATCACAACATCACAGTTGTGTTTTACCCAAAACGCACACTCAGTACGATAAATTATCCCATGTAATGATGTTCGTGACTTTGCTAGCCCCTCCGTCATGTAAAAATAGAAAACTTTAAAAACAGTTACTAATAATGTTTTGAAGAGCAGTGCATAACTATCTGAAGTTTTCATAATGAATCCGCCATTTCTTAGACATGATGTTCCAAAGTTTGCCAAATTCGGCCATTTTTCGAGGGGTCTAAAAAATCTTAAAGCTGCACTTCGTCCTTTATAGGTCGCTGAAAACGACAATTGAATTAGGCCTTTTATTTTCACAAAATAAGCCAGAACTTTCTCTTGGCCGTGACAGTGTTCGTTTTTTGTAATGAAGAACATCAGTAAAACCCTCAACAGGTCGCGGGAAAATCGTGGACCATAAGGATAGGCAAGTTTCTTCGTATATAAGGTAAGTTGTTATATTTTGGCGCACCGTAGTGGGATGGGGGGCTATAGCCCACCCGGCCAACTTTTTTCAGTGCTGCGCCGTCCATGGTCTATAAGCGGTGCACCACAGCGTGGTTGGGGCTTTAGCCCACCACTGTTTTCAGTGCTGCGCTGTCCATGAAGAGGTGAGTCACTGTCAAAATCAATAAAATATTGATGGCTTGAAAACCACTCCAATAAACTTGACTTACCGTTCCTATACAGTACCCTACTTAAAAGACCTAAAAGACATAAATTATCTCCCTTATCGAATAAAGAACTATTGATAGCAGCTACTAAAATTTCATGAACGTACTACTTAAAAAAATAAAGCACATTTCCGCATTTGGCGCGTTTTGAGCTAACGCATTTTTAATAATTATCTCTCGATTTGCAGTTATATAAGGCAAAATGTAATATAATTTCTAATTCTTTCACACAAAATGACAGCCGTGTTCGTTTCTCTTATGACAAGTAGTTTCTGGGTCTTCAAAAAAGAACTGACATTTCGGTATCCCTGAAGACCATACATTCGGTGCATATAAGTGACACGTACGTCGTGAAGAGCCATCTAGCAGAAGCTGATCTCAAGCAAACGAAATGTCAGATTTTTCGAAGCCAAGAAATCACATCCAATTTGAATTCTAGGCCAATTTCATAACAATAAGTTTTCAAAATCATAAGTTCGCTTTTGTGACGGAAGGCTGGTTTATAACAGCTTCAGTTACAATATGCGTATCACTATAAAAGCCTACCCTTTCCTGTCATTGTCTGACTTTACTAACCAATAATAGTGAGAAAGACAAAGCACACATTGTTGTTGTATAGTTCATTTGTGCGAACATGTGCGTTTGAGTAAACTAAAACACCCAGCGTTCCTGAAAATAAGGCCGTAGCCTAATATTTAAATATAAAACTAGGGAAATTACTCGAATATAAGTCACTATCTTACAATCTTCAGTGCAGGAATTTACCACAAGCACTCGAGCTGTTGGAGGGCCAAATTGAACACTACAAGGGTCACTTTTTAAAGATATGGTGGCCAACAAACATTTAATTAGGACACGTCTATAAACCGTGTTTCACTTTACCAATAGGGTGACTCCTAGGTCTGCATGCGCTCAGTACCATTTTGATCATTATATACTTGCCTTCATATATGTGAATAAAACATCAAAAATGGATCACTGAAATTTTCGGATATAATGAGATCCTTCGTCAGCCTCAAGTTAAAACGCAAAGCTATTGGAATACAAAACGTTTGTAAAAAGACTCATCTTTATACGGCTGGAAGTTTTCGTTCGGATACACGTCAATACAATTGTTCACTCGAGCACAAAAATAATTTCCAAATTATCATTCCGCAGTTTAATACCCATGCTTCAAATTATATAGACATCATCAAATGTTGTTTTGTGATACCTTCGCAATACAAACAAACAGCGAATAGCCGATTAAAACCTCTTTATATTTTTGCTAGAGATATTGCTGTTAAATATTAGGCAAACTGATGTAAAAAGAAAGGTACACTCTTTAATGTACGCCTGGACAATACGTTCACTTTCACGTGACATCAATAACGAAAGGAAGACTTCTCCTTGGCAACCATCCAGCATAAAGCGAGTTCTTGCGCTAGTCGTGAGGTGGCGCTTTCGTATTTGCAATGGTTTTTCCCACGCAGTTTCCTTTTATCGCCGCCAATGATCAATAGACATTGAGATTTCCTCCAATAACAATGGACAGGGCTACTAAAAACTGGGAATTTCCATGAACATACTAAAGATTTTCTTTACTTGAGTCTTCGGGTTAGATGAAAATATGGACTGTAAGTGTGACGTTGGGTACACCAAGGATCTCGCGCTGCGAATCCTCGTTCTTGTTTCCTTCCACATCGTGACGGTAAGTACGCCTACTACCGGCAACAATTATCGCCTTGTAACATAAAGTATTCTAGTACTAGCCTAAATTGAAATCTCGGTAATTTTATCAGACGTTGAATGTTTTTGGGGTTATTTCTTCATTGACTTGGCATGCTTTCAACTGAAGGAAATATTGTACGATTGGGCCGACCCGCCGTTTCAGGAGGCGTACCTGGGGATTTCCAAATTTGATGAAAAAGTACGGGGATTTTGGAGAAATTTTTGTCAGTTTGGTGTCGCAAGTCGGATACTATTAATAGCAATATTACGCGGTTGGATTTTCCTTAAATGCAGTTTCCAGTCTTTGTTCAGAAACGGGCCAACCGACTGAGTGTAAAGTTTTAGGTAATTACCTTTGGGAAATTCATTTACGGTAAATTCAAAATGTCACAAAATTGGGATTGAATTAAAGCGTTGAGGTATACGAGTCATGCGAGAAGATGTTCATTTTAATAGAAGTATTCAAAACATTTTATCCTCCCTCCTTTTTCCTGTACAAATCTTGGATCTGTTATGTGATAGTTGTTGCTTTGTTTCGTTAAACCTGGAGGTGAGGCATTCTTTCGTGAACTGTAGTATGTTAGAACCGTCTTGGGAACTAGCCGAACTTAAGTGGTAATGATGTGATTAACCTCAATTGAATTATCGTAAAAATAGCAAAAATGCTATCGAAAATTGCAAGCTTTTCGGTGTGTTTAGGTGACCTGCACGGTTAACCTTAAAAGCCGCCAGCAAGGCGCGTGACAGAAAGCTTGAATGACTCTCCTCAGTCGCTCGCAAGCCTCTTCCCAACTTAGTCCGGCACCAGTTATCAAAGAGACATTTTGCTGCGCTCTTTAAATTACGAAAATTTCTATTTTGCGTGTTTTTACACCTGCTATATCCGCTGATAAGAAAAACTATAGGGTACTGTCAAGGTGTGGGGGCTTGGTATGAACCTTCGACGAATGTGACTGTGTTGTCAAACCCATACAAACACACTTAAACTAATTCTTTGCTTAATTATTTCAAAATTCAAGTGTCATATTCGCCGAAACAGAGTGGTAAGTTGTCCAATTTGTTAGCAGTTACTGAGTCATATAGGCGTGCCCCTTGTACACCGGAGTATAGGCCTACTACAGTACTCTCTCTACCGACAGCGTGCAATTATGATGTGACAGTTAGTCTCAGCAACTGGATGACGCCTGCTTTTCCCAATTTTATTATTTCGTTTATTACAATCTAGAGCATGTACATGAATGGGAAATGTTTGGTTGTGTGACAGCTCCTGCGTGAGGCACTGTAGGCCATTACCTTACAGGACTGTGAGAAGTTGATAACACCTGCGCTGGAGGTAGGTTATAGCAAACTGGCAATTTTTCGAAACTTAATTTATATCTAAAATTCCCTGTTTGTAGCATTTTCGAAGTTCTCTCAGGAAAGTGAATCCGCAACTTCTTCATCTGAGGCAAGTCTGGAGCATTTAGCGTTGCAATCACGTGACAACTCAGTCATGGGCACTCGTGACTCACAGTGACTCAACCGGCCTTGCCGTTGGTCCTAAGACAAACTAACTTACCTGGGTTTTTACTGACATCACAATGGCGTGTGTAATTTCCATGCGTCGAATAACACGAGGTGCCCAAAATTTATTTTTCAGTGTGGGTCGCTATCTGTCCACGAGGGTCACAACTGCAGCTTGTGTCCCGCGGGTAAACTGGTTCAACACCATTGCACTGCGAACCAAGACACCGTCTGCACCCCTTGTCCAAAGGGAACGTATTCAAATGTGCCAAACCTTTTTGACAACTGTAAACCTTGTAGGACTGAGTGTCCTAAAACGAACCGAGCTAAAAGCTTTGTTTTAAGAGATTGTACAGACACACAGGATATCATTTGTTCCTGCCGAGAAGGGCTTTGGTTTTACAGCACAGTGGGTCTCTGTCTACCGCACAGCAAGTGTCCGCCAGGATTAGATGTAATTAAAAACGGTAAGCACTTTCTTGAAGGAAGCGCTGTTAGAATGCAAAAGTAGACGCCCGTTTTTTTGTTGTTTCTGAGAATGAAACAAATTTGAACTGACTGCAGTCCTATTGGTTTACACGTAAAACGTATAACATGATAGAATGTTTGAGTAATCGCATAGCATGTGAATTGCATCAGTACCGGCAACATTTGTGCTCGACCCTCGCTCAATGATACGATTCTCACCAAGATGGGTGTTCATACTGATGTCATGTAATGAACTTGTTAAAGGCTTCAAAGAATAAGCTTGACGACAAAATTATTTGAACATAGCCACATAGGGATATATTTGGCAATACGTAGGAATACTCTGCATGGGCGGCGCAACATAGGGGGCTGAGGGGGGCTATAGTCCCACTTTTTTCAGGGCTGCACCGCCCATGGTCTATGAGCGGTGCACCCCAAGGGGGCTGAGAGGCTTTAGCCCCCCACTTTTTAGTGCTGCGCCACCCATGCTCTGAACAGGTGAGTTTATGTTTGTTGTGTTGCCATTTTATCAAGAATTGTATGAAATTTCTAGGTACCTCCAGTTCTGACGTAGTCTGTGGTGTCAAAAAATCATGGACAAAAGTAGAGAGTGCCACAACAGCAGGTAACTTTTTTCGATGCTTGAATAAAGAATAAATAATAAACACCAATATACATTTTCCTTGTTTGTATAACATCTGTTTCGTATTTTATAGTGTGGACAATTATTATGTAAATCTAGAGAGAGAGGCTGATAATTTTTGTAAGTGGTGTCAGGAGTATCATCGATGACAAGGAAGTGTCTCAAGTCACGTGGTACTCGATCGTATCTTTGGCGAAAGTAGTCCGTCGGATTTACAGCTTCGATAAAATTTACTAAGACGTGAGCTTTTTACCCGATTTCTTGACCAAAGTCTATTTCATAAAAGCTTCAACTTTGTTTAAGTAGATCAAATGTCTATTCCGCTTATTTCAGAAGGTATTGACGCAATACAGGCTTCCTGT
>NMRA01000025.1:1427291-1442245 GCA_002633005.1 Phoronis australis
TTTCATTATATTGTATTTTCATTGAAGTCCATTTCCGCTTCTACATATAAATGAAACGACAAAACAAAAAATAGCACGATATCATGGAACGCAAGTACGATTTATTGTCTATCATTGCGATCGAACAGAGTAATATATAAACGGACGAAGAAACGACGAAACCTTGAAAAAATAGCACGATATTATGGAACGTTGAGTGCGATTTCTTGTCATTCATTGAGATCGAAACATTTTAAAGTAGGCCTACAGAGTAACATAGAAACTGAGGCTTTTCCCTCCATGGGAGTACCCCGTCTCTGGAGAATATGTGATCTGCAAAAAACGGGAGGGTACGGCTTACAAAATCGTTGTCCCAGACAGGGCCACGCAGTGGTAGTTGACAAATGTTTTCTTATACTATTTCTCCATGTTACATGTTTCGCTGTTTTTCTTTTCTCGGCTGTCCTTGACCCTATAGTAGACCTAAGCTTTTCGCTGCAAGGTTGCTTGCTAACTCATATAACTTCACCACAATTTTCCGAAAAATACCCCACGTAAAATGTGGTCAACGAATCCATCCAATGATGTAAGAAGAAAAGTACGGATCGCTTCTTACTTTGAACTTGGTCTGAACAAATAGCAAATTGTCGTTCTTACAAAATCCTGAACTCAACTCCAATTCGACTGGGGATAGTTGTAAAACCAACGGTACCAATCTAAAGTTGCTTTTATTAAGGACGGTGGGTTTATAGTCGCCTTCAGCTTGTTCAAGTTATCTGTGTCACTATAGTAATCCTAATTGCATCAAGTAGGCTACAACTTGCCAGTTTTAACGAAACCCAGAGCAACAAAGAAACCAGTTTCTCACAGTTAATTAAAGAGGAGGGCCGGGCTTTAAGGTGGCCAACCCGGGTAGATATGATCCAAATCAGCCCACATGCCTAGTCCGCCAGCCTGCGTTGGAAACGGTCTCCGGTTATATGTAACCCACCACTTTTGATGCGTTATTAAATGAGTTAATCCATATTACCTAACACGTACAGTAACCTGGGCCCAATTGTATAACAGCAATGACGTTGCATTATCACGCGCCAAGTTGTACTTTGAATAATACACCTGAGGCCACGTTACAATCAAAGTTATTCGGCGTAAAATTTTGAAGTGTTTTATGGCCGGTAGCATGAAACAGTCACAAATAAGGANGAGACCCGTTCTATGAGAGCAACCGAAAGGCGCAATTCGATTTTCGTTTTAGCCAGCTAACCAGGGTGAAATACTACAGGACTCATAGCGGATATACGTGGCGTGGGCAGACTTTGGCCAAACCGAGAAGGCGCTGTAAGAGGCACTCGAGCCTCGCTGGTTCCCAACGTGCCTAACCAGCTGGCTACTGACTAGCTAGCGGCACGCAAGGAACCAGCCAGGCACTCGAGCGAGACGGTCTGAGCGGTACCTTATGTGCCTTACTTGTACACGGCAGGTTAGAACAAGCGAATGTCACCCATCAACAGACACAGTGAAATACGGTTCATTAAAAATCTTAATCAGAACAATCAAATGTAGCAGAAATGTTGTAGAGCCGGGAAAGAGAATCATAATAATTAAATATTTTGTATGCTTTCATTATATTGTATTTTCATTGAAGTCCATTTCCGCTTCTACATATAAATGAAACGACAAAACAAAAAATAGCACGATATCATGGAACGCAAGTACGATTTATTGTCTATCATTGCGATCGAACAGAGTAATATATAAACGGACGAAGAAACGACGAAACCTTGAAAAAATAGCACGATATTATGGAACGTTGAGTGCGATTTCTTGTCATTCATTGAGATCGAAACATTTTAAAGTAGGCCTACAGAGTAACATAGAAACTGAGGCTTTTCCCTCCATGGGAGTACCCCGTCTCTGGAGAATATGTGATGCAAAAAACGGGAGGGTAATGACGGCTTACAAAATCGTTGTCCTAGACAGGGCCACGCAGTGGTAGTTGACAAACGTTTTCTTACACTCAGTATTTCTCCATGTTACATGTTTCGTTGTTTTTCTTTTCTCGGCTGTACTTGACCCTATAGTAGACCTATAAGCTTTTCGCTGCAAGGTTGCTTGCTAACTCATATAACTTCACCACCATTTTCCGAAAAATACCCCACGTAAAATGTGGTCAACGAATCCATCCAATGATGTAAGAAGAAAAGTACGGATCGCTTCTTACTTTGAACTTGGTCTGAACAAATAGCAAATTGTCGTTCTGACAAAATCCTGAACTCAACTCCAATTCGACTGGGGATAGTTGTCTAACCAACGGTAGCAATCTTAAGTTGTTTTTATTATGGACGGTGGGTTTATAGTCGCCTTCAGCTTGTTCGAGTTATCTGTGTCACTATAGTAATCCTAATTGCATCATGTAGGCTACAACTTGCCAGTTTTAACGAAACCCAGAGCAACAAAGAAACCAGTTTCTCACAGTTAATTAAAGAGGAGGGCCGGGCTTTAAACTAAGGTGGCCAACCCGGGTAGATATGATCCAAATCGGCCCACATGCCTAGTCCGCCCGCCTGCGTTGGAAACGGTCTCCGGTATAAGTAACCCACCACTTTTGATGCGTTATTAAATGAGTTAATCCACGTATTACCTAACACGTACAGTAACCTGGGCCCAATTGTATAACAGCAATGACGTTGCATTATCACGCGCCAAGTTGTATTTGTTGAATAATACACCTGAGGCCACGTTACAATCAAAGTTATTCGGCGTAAATTTTGAATTTTTTTATGGCCGGTAGCATGAAACAGTCACAAATAAGGACTCAACTAAGGTTCCGAAGTATTTATGCATATTTGTGTCTTCATGGACTCACAGATGCAATATTTTTCTATCATTTCATCTTTATTATGAGCTCCTTTGATTAATGACATTTACTGATAACTTAAAATTGAGCCCAGAGTTCATTGATAATAAACAGGGACTCAATCCTTAAATTGGGGATGTTGCATGAAAAGCCCAGAAATTACATCTAATATGAATTCTAGGCCAATTTCATAACTAACTATAAGTTTTCAAAATCCTAAGTTCGCTTTTGTGACGGAAGGCTGGTTTATAATTGCTTCGGTTACAATATGCGTATCACTATACAAGCCAACCCTTTCCTGTCATTGTCTGACTTTACTAACCAATAATAGTGAAAAAGACAAAGCGCACATTGTTGTTGTATAGTTCGTTTGTGCGAACATCATGCGCGTTTGAGTAAACTAAAACACCCAGCGTTCCTGAAAATGAGGCCATAGCCTAATATTCAAATATAAAACTAGGGAAATGACTCGAATATAAGTCATCATCTTACAATCTTCAATGCAGGAATTTACCACAAGCACTCGAGCTGTTGGCGGGCCAAATTGAACACTAAAAGTGTCACTTTTTAAAGATATGGTGGCCAATACACATTTAATTAGGACACGTCTGTAAACCGTGTTTCACTTTACCAATAGGGTGACTCCTCGGTATGCATGCGCTCAGTACCATTTTGATCATTATATACTTGCCTTCATATACGTAAATAAAACAACAAAAATGGATCACGGAAATTTTCGGATATAATGACATCCTTCGTCAGCCTTAAAAGGCAAAGTTATTGGAATATAAACGCTTGTAAAAAGACTCACCTTTATACGCCTGGAAGTTTTCGTTCGGATACACGTCAATAAAATTGTTCACTCGAGCACAAAAATAATTTTCAAATTATCATTCCTCAGTTTAATACCCATGCTTCAAATTATATAGACATCATCAAATGTTGTTTTGTCAGTGATACCTTCGCAGTACAAACAGATAGCAAATAACCGATAAAAACCTCTTTATATTTTTGCTAGAGACATTGCTGTTAAATATTAGGCAAACTGATGTAGAAAGAAAGGTACACGCCTGGACTACACGTTCACTTTCACGTGACATCACTAACGAAAGGAAGACTTCTTGGCAACCATCCAGCATAAAGCGAGTTCTTCCGCTAGTCATGAGGTGGCGCTTTCGTATTTGCAATGGTTTTTCCCACGCAGTTCAAGTTCCTTTTATAAGCCGCCAATGATCAATAGACATTGAAATTTCCTCCAATAACAATGGGGAGGGCAACTAAAAACTGGGAATTTCCATGAACTTACTAAAGAATTTATTTATCTGGGTCTTCGGGATAGATGAAAATATGGGCTGTAAGTGTGACGTTGGGTACACGAAGGATCTCGCGCTGCGAATCCTCGTTCTTGTTTCCTTCCACATCGTGACGGTAAGTACGCCTACTACCGGCAACAATTATCGCCTTGTAACATAAAGTATTCTAGTTCTAGTACTAGCCTAAATTGAAATCTCGATAATTTTATCAGACGTTGAATGTTTTTGGGGTTATTTCTTCATTGAATTGGCATGCTTTCAAGGAAATATTATACTTACCGATTGGGCCGACCCACCGTTTCAGGAGGCGTACCTGGGGATTTCCAAAATTGATGAAGAAGTTCAATGACGGGGATTTTGGAGAAATTTTGTTCAGTTTGGTGTCGCAAGTCGGATACTATTAATAGAAATATTACGCGGTTGGATTTTCCTTAAATGCAGTTTCCAGTCTTTGTTCAGAAACGGGCCAGCCGACTGAGTGTAAAGTTTTAGGTAATTACTTTTGAAATTCATTTACAAATTAAAATGTCATAAAATTGGGATTGAATATAAAGCGTTGAGGTATACGAGTCATGCGAGAAATGTGCATTTTGATAGAAGTATCCAAAACATTTTATCCTCCCTCCTTTTTCCTGTACAAATCTTGGATCTGTTATGTGATAGTTGTTGCTTTGTTTCGTTAAACATTGGAGGAGAGGCATTCCTTCGTGACTGAGCCGGCTGTAGTATGTTAGAACTCTTGGGAACTAGCCGAACTTTAGTGGTAATGATGTGATTAACCTCAGTTGAATTATCGTAAAAATAGCAAAAATGCTATCGAAAATTGCAAGCTTGATCGGTGTGTTTAGGTGACCCGCACGGTTAATCTTAAAGCCGCCAGCAAGGCGTGACAGAAAGCTTGAATGTGTGCTCTTCTCAGTCGTTCGCAAGCCTCTACACAACTTAGTCCGGCGCCAGTTATCAAAGAGACATTTTGCTGCGCACTTTAAATTACAAGGCAAATTTCTATTTTGCGTGTTTTTGCACCTGCTATGTACTGTCAAGGTGTGGGAGCTTGGTATGAACCTTCGACGAATATAACAGATTTGTGTCTGTGCTGTCAAACCCATACAAACACACTTAAACTAATTCTTTGCTTAATTGTTTCAAAATTCAAGTGCCATATTCGAAACAGAGTGGTAAGTTGTCCAATTTGTTAGCAGTTACGGAGTCATATAGGCGTGCCCCTTGTACACCGGAGTATAGGCCTACTACAGTAGTCTCTCTAACGACAGCGTGCAATTATGATGCGACAGTTAGTCTCAGCAACTGGATGATGCCTGCTTTTCCCAATTTTATTACTTCGTTTATTACAATCTAGAGCATGTACATGAATGGAAAATGTTTGGTTGTGTGACAGCTCCTGCGTGAGGCACTGTAGGCCATTACCTTACAGGACTGTGAGAAGTTGATAACACCTGCGCTGGAGGTAGGCTATAGCAAACTGGCAATTTTTCGAAACTTAATTTATATCTAAAATTCCCTGTTCGTGAGTTTGTAGCATTTTCGAAGTTCTCGCAGGAAAGTGAATCCGCAACTTCTTCATCTGAGGCAAGTCTGGAGCATTTAGCGTTGCAATCACGTGACAACTCAGTGGGCATTTCGTGACTCACTGTGACCCACCCTTGCCATACTAACGTACCTGGGTTTTTACTGATATCACAATGGCGTGTGTAATTTCCATGCATCGAATAACACGAGGTGCCCAAAATTTATTTTTCAGTGTGGGTCGCTATCTGTTTACGAGGGTCGCAACTGCAGCTTGTGTCCCGCGGGTAAACTGGTTCAACACCATTGCACTGCGAACCAAGACACCGTCTGCACTCCTTGTCCAAAGGGAACGTATTCAAATGTGCCAAACCTTTTTGACAGCTGTAAACCTTGTAGGACTGAGTGTCCTAAAACGAACCGAGCTCAAAGCTTTGTTTTAAGAGATTGTACAGACACACAGGATATCATTTGTTCCTGCGGAGAAGGGCTTTGGTTTGACAACACAAGGGGTCTCTGTCTACCGCACAGCAAGTGTCCGCCAGGATTAGATGTAATTAAAAAAGGTAAGCACTTTCTTGAAGGAAGCGCTGTTAGAATGCAAAAGTAGACGCCCGTTTTTTTGTTGTTTCTGAGAATGAAACAGATTTGAACTGACTGCAGTCCTATTGGTTCACACCTAAAACGTATAACATGATAGAATGTTTGAGTAATCGCATAGCATGTGAATTGCATCAGTACAACATTTGTGCTCGACCCTCGCTCAATGTTATGATTCTCACCAAGATGGGTGTTCATACTGATGTCATATAAGGAACTCGTTAAAGGCTTCAAAGAATAAGCTTGACGACAAAATTATTTGAACATAGCCACATAGGGATATATTTGGCAATACGTAGGAATACTCTGCATGGGCGGCGCAACATAGGGGGCTAAGGGGGGCTATAGTCCCACTTTTTTCAGGGCTGCACCGCCCATAGTCTATGAGCGGTGCACCCCAGGGGGGCTGAGAGGCTTTAGCCCCCCACTTTTTAGTGCTGCGCCACCCATGCTCTGAGCAGGTGAGTTTATGTTTGTTGTGTTGCCATTTTATCAAGAATTGTATGAAATTTCTAGGTACCTCCAGTTCTGACGTATTCTGTGGTGTCAAAAAATCATGGACAAAAGTAGAGAGTGCCACAACACCAGGTAACTTTTTTCGATGCTTGAATAAAGAATAAATAGTAAACAACAATATACATTTTCCTTGTTTGTATAACATCTGTTTCGTATTTTATAGTGTGGACATTTATTATGTAAATCTAGAGAGAGAGGCTGTTAATTTTTGTAAGTGGTGTCAGGAGTATCATCCATGACAAGGAAGTGTCTCAAGTCACGTGGTACTCGATCGTATCTTTGGCGAAAGTAGTCGGTCGGATTTACAGCTTCGATAAAATTTACTAAGACGTGAGCATTTTACCCGATTTCTTGACCAAAGTCTATTTCATAAAAGCTTCAACTTTGTTTAAGCAGATCAAATGTCTATTACGCTTATTTCAGAAGGTATTGACGCAATACAGGCTTCCTGTGTTCAGACCGGCACTGAGATACCGAGTTTACTACGGCGTACCCAAAAGATGCGGACTATTATGTCTGTTTTCTGTTTCGTGGACTATTCTCTCTTGCTTCCAATTTTTAATGTTGTTTTAATTTTGTAGTGTTAAGTAGGCCTACTACAGCAGTTTCCACGGGATCAGGGAAGATAGGACTAGGAAATACTATAGCCATCTTGGTTGGCATTTCGGTGGCTTCTCTTTGTTTAATAAGCCTCACGGTAAGTCACGGTTATACGTCGAGAAACACTGTACATGTTAGGTAAGTCTGTAAAGTTGAGTGATCAATTGTCATGAAACTTGTTAAAGCGGACATGAACACGCCTTTCATCACAAAAAACAACTTTTGTATTAGACCACTTGCCGTTACCAAATTGATCTCAAATTGCTCCTAATTAAAACTGGAGACGACTTCAAGGCTCCGAAAGAACTGGCAGATCGTTACTGCTCGAGTCGAGGGGTAACAAGTTGACTTGTCACGGCGTGTCACTTTATGCGCCGAGTATGGTCTCAACGTAAAACGAGTTTCCAGTTCTTTGCGAACTCCGAGACCACTTTTTATAGCGACCACGTGGTCAAAATCTAACTTGTCTCACAGCTGTATAATTTACCAAATAATGGACACTCGATATGTTTGTAGTTTACAGGCGTAGTCTTTCTGGTGAGGAGACGAAAGCGGAGACACGCTTGGAGAGCAGGTCAGTGAGAAATTCAACTCCTTCGTCAACATTTGATGATATAGCAATAATCGGTTAATAGTAGAGTAGATGAGGACTTCGTAAGCTCGGACGATGTCGCCTTCTGTCCTTGCTGTACGTGGTGTGGACATGGAGCGATGGGCGTGGAACTGGCTGGAAGACGCTGATGTTCTTCTTCTTTGGTAGATGAAACTCTGGCTGGATGGCAACACCGCCGTTGACTTCTTGAATATGGTTAGACTCGTATAAAGCTGGCTTAATGACAATAAGGGTTCATGCTTGTCCTAGGTTGTCTTTCATACTGCCCTGTCAGGACAATTTGACTTCCACTGTTCGAAAGAGAGTAGAGTAGATGAGGGCAAAGCCCTCGGACAGCTTCGCAATATCGGTGGATCTCGCCTTCTGTCCTTGCTGTGGTTGGTGTGGACGTAGATCGAGCGGCAGAACGTGGTAGGCTGGTGGTTGTGGTGGTGATGATGTTCTTCTTCTTGTGGAGACGAGACGCTGGCTGGATGGCAACAGCGTTATTGACATCTTAGGTGTGAAGCTGGCTTAATGGCAACAGCTTAGAGTTTGATTCGCACGAAGACGGCTTATTGGCAACAGCTGTCATGCTACTACTTGGTTGTCTTTATACTGCACCGTCGGGACAGTTTTTTTTTTCTTCCGTTGTCTTTATACTGCCCCGTCGCCCCTTTGGAATAGTTACCAGTAGCGCAAGGCCCGAACCCTTACCCTTGGTGCTTCGGTAGATGCTTGTCACTAGGATTTGGTTGTCTTTATACTGCCTCGTCGGGATAGTTACCAGTAGAGCAGGGCCCGAACCCTTGGTGCTCCTGGCACTTGCTTGTCACTGGAATAGGTTGTCTTTATACTGCCAGGTCGGGACAGTTTACTGTCGGGTCACTAGGCGGAGGATCTGGGGGCCATTCAGATCTGTCTTGAAGTTGGTGTTGACGGAGTCAACGATCAACTGACTGACTTCTTCTTTCTTGAAGTCGAGCCTCAGTTTGGTTATCATAATGCCCACCGCCAGCTCGGTGTGCGTCATAGCCAGTCTGAGGACCTCTAGGTCTTTTGATGGGCCTGAGCGTATGACAGCTGCTTTGTTTTAGTTGCAGTTTTGTAGTCAGTGTAGTGACTACAGGACCTGTGGTTGCTGGGTGGGGGTCACCGCAGTTAGCACAGGTCGGTTCTTTCTCCAGGTTTTCACACTCTCTGAAGACTTGCGGTCATTATCACAGTGGTTGCATTTGTCAACTTCGGACTTGTGGTCCGAGATGAAGTGGCCGTATTCACGGTACTTGTAGCATCGGAGGGCTGTTTCTGTCTTGTATTTTTCAGACTTGTGCCTCATCATTCCAACCGAGTGTGCAGCTTTAGAAGTCAGAACGTAAAAATCTAATGATATTCGCACTGTCTTAGGTCACTTAGTACAGTGAGTGTAGGATAGTTGTATGTGAAATCAAACTTACACCATCGAATTAACACGTTTGCTTGGACTCTGATGGCAAGGCACTGCCTGTGTTTATGGTATATTTTTACCTTTCCAGAGCAAAGTCTGTTGAGAGGCAGTGAAGACGAGCTGCACTCGATTATGCCAGGTATATACACGGGTAGAAATAATTTGTTTCCTAAATAATTGTCATGAAATAGTTTTGCGACAAACGGTTTCAGAGACACTTCTATTAGTTCGCTCATTTATTAATTACATTTTTCTTTCATCTACTACCCAATAGATATTTTCGTATAAAGAATTCTGTTTTTAACAGCCCATTGAAACTAATATGTCTAGGTAACGTTTAACAATCGTGAATTAGTCTTTTTACTGATCACCAACAGCAGGGAGCCGCCACTGTTGTTAATGAGCGGGTGGTGAACAATACGTTTTCAATGTGTTGGCTGAAGATATTAACGTTGTCTTTTCTCTTTTCTTCACAAACGGTACAGGTCATGAGTGTGGCAAAGTCGCTAACTTTTCCAAAATCTTCGATCACTTCGAAACATCAATATAGGCATAACCAATAAGCAATTGTTGGCGAAAAAACAGTGCCGAAAATTAGGCATTTCTTAATAAGAAAAACGATAATTGTTGAGCACCGACATTGAGGGGACAATCTTTCTCCTTCAACTGGGTATAATAGATGAACGTGATGTTCCCGTTTTCTTTTTTAGTCCGCCCGCTTTTTTGTTACCAAGAGGTCCACAGCGTCAGGAATTTGAGCCCTCCCCCATATTGAAGGCTGGGTGCGCGCATGGAAGGTCGTGAGTTCGAGTCCCACTGGGGTACACTGCTAGACCCAGGTCTCCAACTCCTCAGCTCGGTTTTAGCTACATGTTAAAAAAGCGTAAAAGTGATTCCAGGCGATCAGTGCAATGGGCCCACATACGCCGCCTGTGCACGTCTGGTACAACGTGTACCAGACCGCCTGCAATTATTTTTATATAGAAACGTCACACAATCGTTTGCCTTCAGCTGGCCACCATTTACATGAAATTGTTTTGAAAATGAATTTCTGAATAATCTAAACAATACAGTCAGTACCCAGGGATCCGTGTCTCAGATTTTTGATTTACTCCCAAACAACCAAGTTACTAGTCACGAAACACTGACTCTCCAAATTTTGAGACATTATTCCGCAAGTCATGAAACAAGTGTTCGAAATCCCCCCCTACTCCCCATTTGGCAAAGCGAGAAACAAAATGTCCAAAAAGAAGAAAACGAGACAAAAGTCCACTAAATTCATAGCACTGGATGTACCATTTTTTAGTAACAGGTGCACATTCTCAAAAATTCGCAGTTTAAAACTGAATATGACCGACAAAGATTTGCCACTTAATGGAATTTAATTGAAGTCAGTCTCAGTCATTTAGCATATTTGGTACAAAAAAATTAAAGTCGGCAATGAAAAATATCTACGAAGGTTGACAATTTTCTCAAATTACATTGCATGACGCTTGTATTCTGCCGCCGACTGAACTCTTTACATAGCAACACCACGTGGCGAGACCGGCTTGACCACGAGTTGGATCACCCAGAACTGCCAAGCAACATGTGAATCCGTTGAAAATAGTATGACAAGCAACTAATTTAAACCTAGACTGAGAATTTTACATTCCAAGCAAGAGGAGCAAAGAGAAGCAGTGGAAATGAAGCTACCAATCGCGTAGATGGTTCCGTGGCATTGCTTTCAGGGGCGGATCCAGGATTTTGAGTTGGGGGGCCAGGGCAGACTATTAGCCAGGATTTTGCCCGTCAGACATTTGCACCCCCGAAGTTCCAAATGGAATCTGGGAAAATTTTAGGGGGGCTATGGCCCCCTTGGCCCCCCTCTAAATCCGCCACTGGCTTTTTATGACCGATATTGCTAGATGATAATGTCATGTTTTTCATTTGAAAATAGTCCGCACGTGGTTGAAGGTGGAGGTAACTCTGCCTGGATATCAGTAAAGTAATACACTCTTCTCTTGGCTTACGAAGTGAATGTTGTATGCAGACAACATCGCACCTCTTTAGTCATTGACAGTTGACGTGTGACTCGATAGTAACAGCGTGATGCAATAGCACTTGTGGGACTCAGCTAATAAGTTATGCAACGTACTGCGTACATTTTCAGATACTATAATCGAAACCTGCAATAGTACACATCAACGTGAAATCCCTTCAAGCATCATTGACAATCTCGAGACATTCAGCAGCGTGAATAGACGTGACGTCGGATTCAATGAGGTCGTCGGAGGATCAAACTCCTTAGAAAGTCCTGCAGAAAAGAATATAAACGAGCAGAATTCTTACATCGGCTGCAACACATTGCCACAAACGCAAACGAATAAACGGAATGCTCCATGTTTGCCAGTAGTTTGCAACTGGCCTAAAGGGAAAAACTTCGAAACTCATGAGCACTACAAGACATATCAGTACGGTAGCGCAGGTGGGGAACTAGTGTTGTCGTCCAGCGTCAAAGTCTCAATTCCTCCAAACTCCTTTAAGAGCGGGGAGGTCTTTGGAATTAAGGGTGGACCTGTAAAAAATATTGACGAGTTTCACGATTTCTTTAGGAGCAAAGAAGATGAAGACGTGATCTCTCCTGTGTATCAGATCGACGTCGACGAGAGGAAACAATTCAGTGGTCATGTTAGATTGGTTCTGAAGCACTGTATTCAGAATCCGGAGGCATGGAAGACAATAAAGGTCTATCACTGTCCCTCCGCGGACACCCTATCCCAACTGACGGAGGTTCCGCTGAAGTCAAAAAACAACAACGTGGTTCAACCGATGTATTACGTGATTGAAAATAACCAGACGGTGTCTATCTACACTAAGCATTTCAGCATCTTCTTTCCCACTGGCGATAGAAAAAGGAACATTAACATTAAGGCACATGTTTATGTGAAAGAGTGCGCCAAGGTGCCGGAGGGGTCACCGAAATCTATGAAGCTGAGGGTTCACTTGAGCGACAGCTACCAGCAAATCGTAGAGGAGGATTTTAAGGTACAGTTTGTTGAAAATTCGTCAATATGAATATGCGGCGAGTATAATCTTGAATTTGTTGCATTTCCAGTAAATGACTGACCAAAACCTTGTGACTTAAATGCCCCGGTTTCATATAGCTTCCGACGCCGATCCGATGCGTTTGCTGCTGTAAAATGGTTCTCGGTGTCAACCGACAGTCTCGTGATTATCGGCCGAGCGTCGGTGACAAATATCCCAGTTTGCTACTCAATGAATCGTACATAAATGGCCGGATCGTCTTAAACATGGGTCGGGAATGGAACGCAATCTGTAGGATCAGCCGAGGATCGCTCGATACGTGACTAAGGTATAATGTAAAGGAGTAATATGCCAAATAGACAAATTTCGCAAAGCGACGTGAACGTGAATTATCACGCATTTATAATATCGCGTCGTACATGCCATTATGGGCTGTGACGTAATCCCGATAGCGTTTGAGTATCTTAGACATCAAAAAGATTTTTATTTTGATAGGATTTTCAATCTTTCTTCTTTGCTTCAGTATAAAATGAACACGATTTTTTACTATAAATGTTCTTAAAGATTAGTTCCAAGAAAAGACTTTTTCCATAATCCTTATTCTGCCGCGGTTCACAGGTTATCATCGAACTAGAATGGATTTTTTCCAAAATCTAATTCTGTTGGGATTCTCTGGAGATTACGGAACTAGAATGGATTTTTAACAGATATGATTGTGCGTTTTTAAAATTTTTGCGTGCTTAATTTACATGCATCTATTTATTTTAAACAACATATAAATTTCGTATTCTAGCAGTAGACCATTTCTTGCAGGAGTTCGTAGAAACGATTTTTTTCACTTTCAACATGTATTTCTATCTTACATTTCTGCTACAGATATGTAGCAGATCTGTAGCAGATCTGTAGCAGACATGTCCTGCGATAACTGGACACCCTAAGCTCAGTTATTCAGATCACATTTATTTTCTCATTCACTTGAAAATTTAACTGTTACGAAACCCATTATTATTACTCTAATGCAAATCAGCACGCGCAATTTTAATTGCAAAACAATTAATGAAATAACGTGTTAAACATAACCAAATTTCGTTTAATGTAAATTTTCAAGTGGAAACCGCGAAAACGTAGTTGCAGCTTTCTAAATCATCATGTCGTTTTCGTTTTATGCAAACTTAGATTTTTTCAGAAAAATCCAAAAAGTCACATTTTTAACCCCTTATGCGAAAGTAGAACATTTCAAAAACGATGCTTAAAGTTTAGGGGGATAGTGTATTAACTATAGTATTTGAAAGTTTCGTGTGAATCCGAGCAGGCATTTTTGAGATATTGTGTTCCGAAGTTTTTTTTCTTTCTTTTTTTTATTGGTATACAGAACAGAAATACAAATATGTAAGCAAAAAATCAAGTCATTCTCACCTTTAACATACACACGCACCGGCCCCCCAACTTACCCTTAGTAGGATGTTGTCAGGCAAAAGTTATGGTTAACCAGTTTCTCCATGTTGCATGGTATTCATCTAAATTACCATTATTTAATAAAATCCTTCTTTGAATATAAAATTCTCTTTCTAATATCTTAAGGAACTGACAGAAACTGGGGATTATTTTTTTACACCTGGATAGGTAAATAAAATGTTTTAATTGCAAAAGTATCCAATTTAAAACTTTATTTTCATTACTTATGGGCATCCCAAAAAACAATGTTTTTTTTGTCAATAACCATATTTATATCTTTTACCAACAACACCCAAATGCGTAATTCTCCTATCAATGTTTTTATATTATTGCATTCGAAAAAGATGTGATCCACTGTTTCACTTTGTGAATGACAGAAGGTACATACATCAGAGTCCACCAGGTTAATTTTTCTAAGAAAAGAGTTGGTTACAAGTATTCTATGTAATAGTTTAAACTGCAGTGTACAAAACTTGAAATCATAAGTAGTTTTAAAAGACAGTGAATATAATTTTTTCCAGTCACTTCGAAAGTTATAACCTTCTTTTTGAATTTTTTTTGGCAATAGGCAAAATGTTGTTGTGGAAGACACTTTCATATATCATTTTACATATTGAAGTGCAGTTTAAAAAATTGCGGATATTAAAAGGTATTATTGGTCCATATATCTTAATTAACTGCATTTGTAATGGTGTTCTCCTCAGAAACGACCTATTAGACTCAATCAGAGAACAATATTCCAAAAAGTTTGTAGATATGTTCGAGATCTTTTTGAATTCATTAAATGAGTAAAAACTGTTATTTTCATCAAGTAGGTCATTAATAAATAGAACACCACCACTAGCATACTTGCTAAAGAAGATAGATTTTCTGTCTATTAGTATTTCATCGTTATGCCATAAACTTGTTGAGAGTAAATCGTTCGCATCTTTATGGGGCTGTTTACTAATGAAAAAAGACCAGTTACTTAGAACTTCGTTCCAAAAAGGATTGATTACTTCAGTATGGTATTTAATAAAAACATTTCCAAAATTTATAATA
>NMRA01000025.1:1453540-1513906 GCA_002633005.1 Phoronis australis
CACACACACACACACACAGACTTGCCCCAGAACAAGTTACTCCTGGAACAAGTTGTCGATAGGTGTGAATGCTGTCTGGACGCTATTTAAGCTACCGCAACTAACTTACCCACTTGTAACAACTTATTCCACATTATCGAGATAGGGTAAGGGTAACTTGTTCTAGGGTAAGTTGCGCCACTTTTAATCGCTGTGTGGCCGCATAAGTGGGGTAGGGCGGAAGTTACTATCAGCTAGCTGCTGTTACATACAGGTTCGTTTTCTTTTGCGCGCCGTATTCGGGATTATGAGTCCGTTACCACGCACAGAGCGACAACTTCCGCCTTGCCCTAGTTATTGGGAATGTGCGCGTGGACGCTCCACTTAAAAGTGGGGTAAGTTGCACAAGTGCAAGTTTTCTAGATAAGAGTAGTTTGTGTGTGGACGGGACCTTACTTTACCAAGAAAATCAATGGCATCGGCGAGTCAAAAAGATTGATCAAAACGCCCTGGTTTGACCAGCACTTCCAACATTGGGCTACTCCTATCTCGCGCGTCAGATATCTTAGTCTAGGGATAGTTATGTTACGAATTGTCATTCAAAAATATTTACAGAGCGTGGTCATAAGGCAACGCTGATTACATTCCGTTTGTGGAACCAGAGTGGGGTCTGTGCCTCTGTTTGAAGCAAGAAACCAGCGAAAGAAACGCAAACGAAGGTGTGTCAAGAATGTTGCGTTATGATTGGTCAGTTACGCCGTCCGACATAATCTTGCAAAACTGCAGTTTTTAACCTCGTAAATTCAACGTTTAAGCAAGATACGCCCTTGTTTAACTTGGAATAATTCAATTTCTGCTTTACAAAAAATCCCACAGTGAACCACACATTCGGTAACTGGTTGCAAGACATTTTAAATGCATTTTCTAATAATTTTGGAACACTTCTGAGCGCATTCGCAGTTTTTTTTCTACCCATTTCCAAGTTTAAGCAAGGGCGTGGCTCGCTTAAACTTGGAATAATTCAGTTTCCGCCTTACAAAAATCACGTGGTTAACCAAACATGCTTTCACTGATTCCAATACATTGTAAATGTATTTTATATTACTTTTGAAACACCCCTGAATACATTTCGTAGTTTTTTGTACGCAATTCCAAGTTTAAGCAAGCCACGCCCTGGATTAAACTTGGAATGATTGTTTATTAGCTTTGCAAAGTCACTTGATGAACCAAACATTTTCTGGCTGATTAAAATATGACGTAAGCACAACTTTTTTTCTTATCTTGATACTTTATTGAACACGACAACAATTATTTTCTTCCGAATTCCACATTTAAGCAAGTCATTCTATTTTGTCTTTACAAACCCTATGTTGTGAAGTAAGCATTCCCTGAAAGATTACAAGACATTATGAAAACTTTTTTCTATCCCTGTAAATTATCGGTGATTAATTTTTACCCAATGCCAAGTTTAAAAGATGACTGTAGTAAAAATAATGCAGCAGTAAACCGGTTCTAACATACACATAAAACTCACATTTTCCCGAGTTGCACTACAAACAAAACTGATTCACATTTTATTGTAAAAACACTAATGCTGACAGCAGTCGCTGATTGGCTGATATGTCAGTGGCTGACAGGGCATCGACTGCTTATCATATATTTCTGCTCCACATTGGAGCATTGCGTGGATAGAATTTACATTGCGTTTTATAATTGTATCACTGATTCTTATTATTTACTTTTTGCCAGTGTAGTAAAAATTCCCCGTGCCTTTTTGTTGTTCAAACTCTGCAAAAAAAGGTGTCGTCTAAGAGGGCGGACATAGGATACCATCCGTTGCCCTTGCCTTGGTACAAAGCTGTATGCTAAATTAATTCAGAACAAAATACTGTTCCCTTCAACAAGCAAACTTGAAATAAATGTCTTTTCATTTCACAAAAAAATAAGAGGTGAAGCAAGCTTTCTCTCGCAGATTACAATAAACTTTAAACGCAATTCATGTTCTTGAGACTTCTCTTTCACATTTGCAATCGTCTTCTACATAATTTCAAATTTAACTAGTACTTGAAACAGTATGGGGTTTCACATTTTCAATTATATAAAAATTGTAATACCTTTAATGAGACACTTTCATAGACAAAAAATGAAATCCTAGAGCTGGGCCCAATCTTTTTGGAAACCCCAGGGGATCACGGAAAACATGTTCCCCAAGTTAGTGCAGGTGGACCGTAGTCTCTTACTGGAGATGATGTATGTTACAACGAAAGTGATGGATAGTTTTTAAAGATATTTAAAAATAAGAAATTGACTTTGCTTTAACAATATCTGCATGGACAGGTCTAAGTTTTTATTTTTTCTAACATACCACCAAATTATAATACAACATAAAACATACTCTGTAAAGGTACAAAGGCTGGCATACAGTATTTTTCAAACTAAACTACACAATGTTGTAAATTGACAAGGCTAATAAAATATTTGTTTCTTTTCCAATAGAATCCCATCCAATTCTAGCTAAATCTCAACAAAAACAACTTATTGGGCAAGACACAATGTCGACATTCAACTCTGACAAAAGTTCGACTAGTAAACTGACAAATTATTCTGGTAAGAAGTTTATCCAAATTTGACAGTCTTGGAGTCTTCTGATGAAGTCTGTCAATTTGTTGGCATCAGGTGATACATAGTTACATCTAAAATGCTCTCTGTCCCGACCAAGGTTTGAACCCAGGACTATCTGCTTACACGTTAGCTAACACCTGCCTCCCGTTCAGTAACGCTAGGACCTCGCTAAAAAGCAAGACTTCGCGAGATTTCGTGAGAAATTGCTGTGCATTTTAAATGAGAGCACGTGACTTTGACTAGGTTTTAGCTAGGTCCTAGCGTAGGTCCTAGCGTCTACTGAACGCACGCCTGATGTGATCAACATATGGCGTATGTGAAGACCAACAGTTATACATCATTCACTGCGCAGTAAAAGAAGAGTTCTAGAATCAGGTTAAGGTTATGGGAGATCCTAGACAAATATCTAAACTTGGTAAAGCGGAAAACACATCTTGCAAATGGCTGATAGGATTCCAATAAAAACTTTCAGATCTTTTACTTTATGCACTGTTCCCCATCAGGCTTTTAGAGATTGTCTTTTGACTGATCTACTTTGGCATGGGAGGGCTAGCTAAAACAGGGACTTTCAGTAATTTCATGAAGAACTCAAACATTGATTAAAACTATAAGGGTTACTAAAAAATCAGAATCGGCATTTTTCAGATTCCATCTTGAAAATTGGTCATGTTATCGACTCCACTGTTTTGTTATGAATGTATTCCTTTTTCCGGAATCTTATTAAAAATATGGTCAAGACACCCAATTAATGGCAGATTGATATATAAAATATATACAGACTCTCTACTTTCATGAATTAAAGTAGTGTTTTAGAAAGTTAAATTCCAAAGTTTGTAGATATTTGTCAGTAAGGTGCCACATAACCTTATGTCCTGACATTAAATTTTGGGTTACTCATGTTATTTCATAACATGGCAACTGATACTTCTGTCCTCTGATTGTCTAGAACAGTTTGATAATTTTGACCCACCAGCCTGTGGAATAACACTTTTCATTTACGCCACCAGGATGTCACGCAACTAGCAATGTGACCAATCAGATACCATAAAAATTATAAACCCTGGCAACAAAGTAAGCGGATAATTTCAGTACATCAAAGCATTGACGAAGCATCAGTAGCCAATTAATAAAAGAAATATAGACTGATCTATCGGGCAGATTAGGTTACATAGACTTGAGAGGGACATATGCTGCATTTAAGATGATTCATTGGAAGCAGCTTCAAATGCTGAAACAGCAATGAAATGGGGTCCTCCAACTTTGGCTAATCTATTGACAGGGCACAGTAGCACGAATGATTATCACCGATTCTGTGTAAGCGATAAAGATGTTCACTAACATGTGCTGTCAATGAGACCAGTTGTGTGTCCCTGATTTAGCAGCTTGAACGTGCCGCGTCAGTTGAGGGGGACTCTTCCTCTTGTCCGTGACTTTCTGGAAGACAGGAAGCTGCTTGGAACCTGTTTAAAATAAATAGAATAGTTTAAATTCCTTTTATGCAAACACGATAATACTACATACAAAACTCTTCAATCAAAAATACGCATTACAGACAAAATTGTTTTCATGTTGACGTGCATAATACCTGTGACAAATACATATACAACGAGTTTTGAAAAGTGAACAAGGATTCAAATTTACTGTCAGTAGCTGAATGTTGAATCTATAAGAAAATCAAGTAAATGGAAAATCTATTATTCTCTGTTTCCACATTTTGACAATGATAATTTATTTGTCAGCAGATTCAAACAAGATCACTCATGCATTCAAGAATTTTATGTACTATACAGTGGCGAATCTAGGATACCACAAGGGGGGCGGCCCAACATGTTGCCTCAGGGAATTGGGCAAAGCGCGATTGTACATGCACAGGGCACCCGAAAGTTGTGTCAGTTGAGGATGCAGACCTTCTGTTCAGAAAATATATCGGTGGACTAAAAAAACGGGAACACGGTTCCACCGCAATATGGGATCTGAGCCCCCCCATCCGCTACCGGTCCTAGTTAGTTAACTCTCTTTTTCTTCGCGCTTCACGCTGTTTCTGTTTCATTTTGCTGGCGACAGCCACCGGGGGAGGGGGCGGGCCCCCGCCTATGCTATAGACAACTAAATACAACCTATAAATGAAAGCGTTGATGGAAAAAACACGTTCCTGATAGAAGACAGCCTTCAAGGACAATGAGAACTGCATAAAAAGCTGAAAATCACCTACCTTGCATAACGAAAAACCAATATTAACACAACTTAGATATGTCATTACCACTGTATGCTCCTCACTCACATGGGAACATTTGTATCAAACATTACTGTATGCCACTATGTTTCAGTACAGTTGTTAAATGTTATCAACTGTATTTAGAGATGTCGACAACCTGCAAAAGACGCATAAGCATATGTTACCTCACTCAGTCTAACATGCTTTTCAAACAGCGAATGCTGGGCAGTGGTTTGTAAAATATTGTGCCAAAGCAAGTGGTATAGACAGTGTTATTTCACTGGCCCACTTTGTCTGTCTTTACATCCATTGGCGTATTGTTATATGTGTCTGTACTGAGCAGAGAAAGGCAAAAATATCGTATGCCAGAAAAGAACTCAGAGAGTTGTGTTCTGTAACTAAATAACTTTCGTCCGATTGTCATCAATATTTAGACCTGATGACATCACACAGCATACCAATGAAAAATTAATATTCATTAAATTGCACGTTTAACAATGAAATGAGTATTTCCACTTTATTTGCCAAAAATAACACTTTTACTCAACAAGCGTTATCTGAACATCTTCCTTAATCAGATAAGAAAGAATTAGAGACCCCTGCTTAGTCCATGCTGGCAGCCATGGCGATTGACGATGTCATAAGTGAGATATAAATGAAAACACCTCCACCAATTACGAGCAAATTGCGAGCTCCAAGCACTGGCGTATATACGGGGAGATGTGGTGGCAGGTACAACGGGGCATGACAAACTGTTCAATGCAAAACCCCTCTCGGTACGGTACATTCATTGTATCCTATCCTAGCTCTTAATGATCTTAATCCTTTTCATTGCAAAGGTCCCAGGTTTCCAGTCATTTCAGCCCCTCGGTCATAAACCCAACCATCCCAGTCAAGCCACCTTTGGAAACAATTACCAAGACCATAATAACAAACAGAATGGGCAATGAAAATTTTAAAACAGAAACAATAACTCACGACAAACGAATTCATGTCCACCATTCGAAATTTTGGTTAACAGTTGCACACTAGATGTCGCAAGTGCTTGCTTAATCTCAAGATCACTTGCGTGAACTTCGAATAGAAACTTATTCCAAGTTCACTCATTATTCCAAGTTGAAGTACAACAGCGATCGCTACTATGTTCTCGTGCGGTGGCGCTTTCGTGACTTCGCTTTCATACGTTTGGGAATTTCCAAATGAACAACGGTCTCTGGGATTTCCTTGACTGAACATGGTAACATTGAGTAGCTTATTTGCAAGCTGGAATTTCCCTGAATTTTCCAAACTACTCTAGCCCACTGCCGGACTCGGCACAGAAGAGACAAAACCCGGCGGCGCAAAATGCACCAGCTACATCACCTCATTACGCTGTTGCGGGTCACGGTCTTCGTGTGCAGCCCTATCACGGTAAGGTCAGACGGATAAGGATACCTATCATTATCACCGTGTAACCTAAAGCAAAATGGTGACATAAAAACTTCATTCGGCGTTTAATCTTTATTTTAGTCACATTTCTATTTCTTGGTTGAACTCCGCACAGAATTTTGAAGAAATTTTATCACATTTATTGAGTTTTATCGACTGTCAGCTTAAGCCGCTGAGGAGGACAGGGGAATTTCCAAAATGAATGACATTCAAATGGTGGATTTTTGGGGAAATTTGCCAGTTTCGGATGACGACGCAAGTTGTATAATTGTCAATCATATATAGGCGAAGTCCAGCCTTCATCGTTAATATTAGGTCTTTCATACTAAGAAAAGGAGTTTTTGAGTTTTCGGTAAACTCTTATAAACTTCACTTTAATTCGTGTTGTCATAAAATTTTACTTGGTATTAGAGTATGCCGGATCTTGCGGGAGATAACATGTTCGGATTACTTCTATGGCGGGCACAATTGGGTCGTATGTCATGACGGTAGAGTTAATTTATTTAAAAGGAATGTTTTAGTTTATTAACGTATTAGTTTTGTTTTTTGTTGGAGGCGTCCTGGCTAAGGTGAATGGTGTCTTTTCACCCTGCATTTAGACTTATTTTTACTCTTTCCGTAAGCTTTTCCGTACGTTTCGTGAGACTGTTAAGCACCCTACAGTGATCGCATTTGTTCGGAAGCCTGTGGATTCCCTCGTCATCAATAAAATTCCACCTTTTTCAACACAGTTTAGTCGCTAGTTACCAGGGAAAACTTCAGCTGCCGCACTGTGATTTATGAAAAAGTTTTTTGAACGACCCTTGCCGTGTTCTTTTACATATATTTATTTGAAGCAAAATATTTCACCGTACAAAAAAGTAGAAAACAGATACACGCAGGCATCACACATCATAAACACACCCGGGATCAGAAAAATATCAAAGACGAAAATTACACAAATAGATGAAACCTTGCCGTGCTAGGTTATGCCATAGGCAACTTCAAAAACCAACTAAGGAGGGAATCAACAATTGGTCGGACTTCAAAACCACTGGCCTGTATTTCAAAACCAGTCGGCTGGACTGCAAAATCAAATGGCTGGTGATCAAACGTGTTTTCCGGACTTCAAAAACTATCTGTCTGGACCCAAAACAGGATGGCCGGCGCTATAAGCAATTGGCTTGTGATTTGTTCGGCCATTGTGTTTGAGCACTGGCCAAGCCGGCCGTTTTAGGTCCAGCCAACCAGTGTTTTGGGTGCCACCATCTGATTTTGAGGTACCGGACATCGCGTTTTGAGCCGGTCCGACCATCAAGTTTAGAGAACCGGCCATTAGGTTTTGCAGTCTAGCCAACTGGTTTTTAAGTCCGCGCATGTGGTTTTGAAGTCCGGCCAGTTGTTGATTCACCCCTTGACTCTGAAATTAGATTTATTGATACCGTTTTTTAAAGCTTTTTTGTACGTTTTTGAGACTGTAAACCACTTTACAAGGAAAGACCTTGCAGCGATCGCAGTTGTTCAGAAGCCTGTGGGCTCCCTCGTCATCAAGATAACTTTGATTCCCTTTTTTTAACACAGCTTAGTCGCTAGTAATCAGGGAAATTTTTGTGCTGCCCCATTGTGATTTACAATTTTTTGAACGTCCCCTGCCTTGTTAGGTTATGTCGTAGGCAACTTCAAAACTCTGTGTAGTATCGTGCCCAGTGGGCGGGCCTGGTAATCTTCGATATAACAAAGTGTAGTTCTGTGGGGAGCGACAGTGTCGAATCCCGAAAAAGACAACGTAGGCTAAGCGTTCCACAGCCAGTGAGTGAGTGCCAATTTGCCCAATATTCCATTGCGAAGAAGAACGGGAACATACCCCTTGGGCATCATTCCAATACCAGAGTTGCTGCAGTACGCAACTAGGAGGTGACAATATCAGCTATTGGCTGACGCCTAGCTGCCTCTCTATCACCTTTCATTTTGTCAATTACCGTTTAGAGTTTAGGATGTATGTATTTGTGCTACGCACTATTGTGCGACTTTCAAGTTCTGGGTTAAGCGACTGGAGCTCCTTAGGATTTGTCACATTTTGTGTAGACCCGGGAGTCGATTTCACCTTGTCCTGGAGGTAGGCTATTGGAAACTGATAAGTGGTCACGTGACACCCCATTGAGTATTGTTTACACTACCAGGGTTTTTCTGTTATCATCATGACGCGCGTAATTTCCATAAGTGGAATTACACGTGGTACCAAAATTTTATTTTTCAGTCAGGAAACGTATATGTCTACGAAGGGCGCAACTGCAGCGAATGCCCCCCGGGTCACCTGGTTCGACACCATTGCACTGAGAGCCAAAATACCGAGTGTGCTCCTTGTCCAGACGGGACGTATTCAAACGCGCCAAACCCTTCTATCAGATGTAAACCATGTCGGATTGACTGTCCCAAGACGAATCGAGATCAAAGCATTGTGTTAAGAAATTGTACACACACAGATGATATTATTTGTTCCTGTAGAGAAGGGTTGTGGTTTGATAACGTAAGAGGTCTCTGTCTACCGCATAGCAAGTGTCCACATGGATTTGACGTGGTTAAAAAAGGTAAGACCTTAAATGCAGAAGCAGAAGTATGGAGAGCCACAGCGGAAAAGTTTCCAGGAAACAAATTTTCATGGTCTGCTGCAATGAAGTTTTCCTAACGTGTGAAAATTTCCTGACGTAATAAATATTTTGTCCTGGCGTCATAAATTATAGGGTCCTGGCGCGATAAATTATAGGGTCCTGGAGCGATAAATTTTGGATTTGCGTATATTTTTTTGGTCTTGCAGGGAATTTAATTCTTGAATAGAAAATTTTTGTCCTAGATTTTTTCCGCTTTGGTTTCAGCAGTTCAACAGATTTGCGCTTAAAAATGTATGACGATAGGACGTTTTGGCTATCCCAAAGGTATCTGCAATAGAGCAACATATGTGCTCGACCCTCGCTCAACAAAATTCTCAGCAAAATGGGTGTTAATTCTTCTGTCATTTTATGAGGTTCTCTTTAAAAGTTTCTAAGAATTAAGTCGATAAATTTATTTGAACATCACCGGATATGTATCCCTATCCTACTCTGAACTGGTGTGTTTGTTTTGTGTTTGTTGTTTTGTCATTTGATCAGTTTTGAAAATGACTAAGTAGCTACACAAGAATTGTCTAAAATTTGCAGGTACCTCCAATTCTGACGTAATTTGTGGTAGGACTGTCAAAAAGTCATGGTCAAGACCTGAGAGTACCACAACACCAGGTAAAAGTTTGCTCGGTGCTTGACTGAATAAAGAATAAACAATAATAAACAATTTTCCGTGAAACAAATTCACGTGTTTGTATAAAATGTGTTTTGTATTTAGTAGTTTTGTGTAGAAATTTATTATGAAAGTCTAGACAGATAGGCTGCTAATTTTTGTAACTGAGTATAATCAAGATGGGCAGCGCAGCACTGAAAAAAGTGGATTAGCTAAAGCCCCCCAGCCACACTGTGGTGCGCCGCCCCTTGACCATGGGCGGCGCAGCACTGAAAAAGTGGGGGTTATAGCCCCCTCTCCCCTAGCCCCCTATGATGCGCCCCCCATGATAATTGATGATAAGGATGAGTCTCAAGTCACGTGGTACTCGATCGTATCTTCGACGGAAGTTTTTCTATTATGGGATTTAAAGCTTCGATAAAATCTAATAAGAAGAGTGAGTTTTACCCGATTACTTGAAAAAAGACTACTTTTTAAAAGCTTCACCTTTGTTTAAGCAGATCAACAGCGAATAGTGTATTCATACTGACAAATACCGAGTTTACTACCTAAAAGATGCCCATTGTCATGTCTGTTCTCTGTTTCCTGAACTATTACCTCTTGATTCAAATTTTTAATGCTGTCTTTTGTTTCATTTTTTGTTTTGTTTTGTAGTGTTAAGTAGTACAAAAGTTTCCACCGGATACAGACGCATTGATAAAACTATAGACATTTTGATTGGTATTTCGGTGGCTTCGCTCATTGTATTAACCCTCACGGTAAGTCAAGGTCACACTTTGTTAAGCACTGCAAGTGTCAGTTAAGTTCGGAAATCAATTGTTACGAAACCACTTAAAGCNAAAGTCTAGACAGATAGGCTGCTAATTTTTGTAACTGAGTATAATCAAGATGGGCAGCGCAGCACTGAAAAAAGTGGATTAGCTAAAGCCCCCCAGCCACCCTGTGGTGCGCCGCCCCTTGACCATGGGCGGCGCAGCACTGAAAAAGTGGGGGTTATAGCCCCCTCTCCCCTAGCCCCCTATGATGCGCCCCCCATGATAATTGATGATAAGGATGAGTCTTAAGTCACGTGGTACTCGATCGTATCTTCGACGGAAGTTTTTCTATTATGGGATTTAAAGCTTCGATAAAATCTAATAAGAAGAGTGAGTTTTACCCGATTACTTGAAAAGAGACTACTTTTTAAAAGCTTCACCTTTGTTTAAGCAGATCAACAGCGAATAGTGTATTCATACTGACAAATACCGAGTTTACTACCCAAAAGATGCCCATTATCGTGTCTGTTTTCTGTTTCCTGAACTATTACCTCTTGATTCAAATTTTTAATGCTGTCTTTTGTTTCATTTTTTGTTTTGTTTTGTAGTGTTAAGTAGTACAAAAGTTTCCACCGGATACAGACGCACTGATAAAACTATAGACATCTTGATTGGTATTTCGGTGGCTTCGCTCATTGTATTAACCCTCACGGTAAGTCAAGGTCACACTTTGTTAAGCACTGCAAGTGTCAGTTAAGTTCGGAAATCAATTGTTACGAAACCACTCAAAGCGGTTATAAACCCTCCAAGACCAACTATCGATTCAGACCACTCACCGATACGAAACTGGTTTCAGGTTGTTCAACTTGTAGATGATTCCAGCGCTTCGACAGAACAGTTTGTTACTGCTCGAGGCGAGGGTCAACTGTGACAAGTTGGCTTGTCACGGCGGGTCATTTTTGCGCAGAAATCGTACTGCCAGTTCTTTGCAAACCCCCGAGACCACTTCTTATCCGAGTGATGAACACGTTAAGACCGAATTTATAGCGGACAAGTGATCTATATCTTAAGTTTGGTTCTTGGCGGAACACCGTTTTATAATCGGTTCTATAAGTGTTCTTCATGGAATAACACTTAAATACTATCGGCACATATGTGTTCCCTTCATATGGCAAAATATATTGCTCTTCATAATATTGCCACAGACGTCCAGAGACGATTGAAAATGTTCGTTCATACGCTCAGTTTCTTTTTCAAATTTCTTCAAGAAGAACTAATATTCGCTTACAAAGGCAATCTACATGCAAATGGTAAAGAGAAATGAGTGTTCATAGTCTGCATTAAATTCAAAACATCAGGGGACTCTTTACTGCAGGTCGTGAGTTGTGCCGTACCCAAGACCGTAACATCGCATTTTTTTGCTGAAGTTCATAAGAGTGCGCATAAAAACTTCTTCAGCGGGGTGGTGTCATTTGCACCCAGGCGCCAAGACGGGCACCAACGCTCCTTCAGACATGCAAAAACTAAATGTGGTCCTAACCATAAGTATGTAGTACCCCCTCCCCCGGTCGACACCAGTTATGCCCTTCCTCCTGTGGCCAATGCAGTCCTGCTCTGCTTGCTTATCGGTTGAGCACAGTCAAAGACAGCCGCCCTTTTTGGTTGCTTCAGTGGGAAGGCGCCGTCATGACTGGGCCCAGGCGAGGCCCCCCAACCCGACCCCTATTCCCATTTGCATGTGTAGATGTCTGTCTCAACATAAAACAGAGTAGTCCATTTTTAATGACCTGTAGGTTTCGAAAAGAGGGTCATCATCCAATTGACAGGCGCCAATGGAAAGTTTCCCAAAAGAACACCCACTTCATTTAAGTACAAACTGCATGTTCTAAAGTTCGTCATCTTTCAGGAAGGAGCACCCACAAAACAAAATACGAAAAAGATAAAAACTGGAAAAGGTATTACGAAACAATTTCTTGTACTTATTGAAGTAAGTTTAGGGAGTGGACCGAAACAAAAATCTCCTGTCAAGAATGAATAAACCACGACCATACCAAGGAGCGCAGTTTGGTATTGTTATTCCCGTGCCAAAAACTCTCGATATTCGCCTTCCGAATTGATTTTCTTGTTTCGTACCTATAAAAACGTAATAGTTACGACTGAACGTGCGACCCTCAATAAAATTTCTCTCAGCTGTATAATTCACCACATAATGAACACTCTGTTTGTAGTTTGCAGGCGTAGTCTTATTGGTGAAGCGGCGAAAGAGCATGAGTGCAGGTCAGTGAGAAATTCAATTCCTTTCTCAGCAGGATGGTACAGCAACGTGTCTCAATTTTCAAACTGCTTCTAATGTTTTTGGTTATTCCTTATCCATATAAGATAAACTTGTAGGCTCTAATAAATGCTACCAAATAACAATCCAGAAATACCTCTCGTTGTTAACAGGAAACATGCGCGCACCCAGCCTTCAATATGAGGGAGCTCGAATTCCTGACTTTGTCGACCCTTGCTAACAAAAAAGCGGGCGGATTAAAAAAAAGAAAAAAAAAACAAAAGAAACGGGAGCACCTCTGTGAATTGCGCGTTTGCGCATGTTTAGTGTGGACTTTTGCTTCAGTGTCTAGGTCTTTTTGTCTCTTTGAGGCGGACCTTTTTGCCCATTTCGCCACTTCGCCCCGTGGGTGCGCGCATGGGAAAATAAAAACTATTACTCCCACCATCCGTTTGACCTACATACATCATTTGAATAAAAAGATTCGATTAAGAAAAGAATCGATAACTGCAATGTTGAAAGTGACCCGCGTTCCAAGATCTCTTTTTCTTATTCACTACTTCATGAAGAATTGCTTGTGAGAATTTTTTTATTAATTTCTCACTGTGCCATGAGTAAAGTGGAACTTTAATTACGTAACAAGTTCATTTAGATCTTTTTACAACGATGCGGGTCTAAATGGGGAGTCTTCTGTTTTGCATAAGGCGGGTGCATACTGTTTGAAGTGGATGCAACCCACTTTATAAGGTATTTGGTGACTAGCTGGTCCTGTGATTTTAAAGATGTTGAAAGACAGATCCAGAAATCCAAGTGTGCAGATTTAGAAGACAGAACGTGGAAATCTAACGACAGTCGCACTGTCTTAGGTCACTGAGTACACTGAGAGTAGGATAGCTGAATGTGAAATCAAATCTATCGAGTTAACACTTGTTTAGACTCTGGTGGCAAGGTACTGACTGTGTTCATAACATGTTTTTACCTTTCTAGACCGAAGTATGTTCGGAAGCAGTGAAGACGAGTTAATCTCGATTATGCCAGGTATTTACACGTGTTAGAAGTAATTTCCGTCCTAATTTTTTGTTACGAAATTATTTTGCGACAAACAGATTCAATGACGCTTCCATTAGAACCCTTATTTATTAATTACACATTTTTTTCATTTACAACTTAACAGAAATTTTCGTATAAATAATAATAATGTTAAGGTAACTTCTAACGTTCGTGAAGTATTTTTACTGATTACTAACCATATCTTGTTCAGATAAAATAAGATCAATCTTAATATAAACTGTTGGTGGCTTTGTGTCTTAACAATATATTACTGGTCAATACGCAGAGAATCATGTCTCATATTGTTATTTACCCTCAAACAACAGAGTTATCAGTCACGAAAGACTGCAAGGCTCCATTTCTGAAGGCAGGTATTTTCGTTGTAAAATGAAATGTAAATAAATTTGAGACTATTTTGTAAGATATGGGCGATATTCACGGCATTTCGTGAATCTACTCAAAAATAGTTTGATATAGAACCGCTTTAAATCTAGATCGAAAAGTTTACCGAGGATCACAAATAGCCGAAATGAAGCCCAGATACCAAACGCGTAACTGGTCATTTGCCATATTCAGTGCTTTTTATTCTCAATACTAAAAGATAATGTCATGTTTTTTCATCTGAAAATTGCCGGCATATGTTTACAAGCGTAACTCTGGCCAGATATCACACTAAGTACGTCCACACACATACAAGTTACTCCTAGAACGAGTTGTCGCCAGGTTTGGAGGCTGTGTGGACGCTATTTAAACTAGTTCAACTACCCCATTTGTGATAGACAATCTACCTTATCAAGGTGGGGTAACTTGTTCTAGGGTTACTAGTAGCGCTTCTAATTCTTGTGTGGCCGCAAACATGGAGCAAGGCGGTGCATGGTTACATAAAGACAGTTTTTGCGAGCCGTATTCGCATTAAGCCTCAATTACACGAGAAACAACTGACACGGCGCAGCTAACACGGAAAAGCTGATCAAGTAAAAGTCGGTGTGTGTAAACACCACTGACACGGAGCAAGTGACACCGCGCCGGCCAGTTTTCACCAGTTTGATAGGTAGAGCGAGTTGTACTGGATCAGTTGCTCCAGTTTAAACTACATGTCGAAGCACAGTATTGGCCGGGACAGGGTGGAAAGGGGCCATCTTTCAATGCGTTTGTGCAATAGCGTATACTGGGTTGATCAGTTGGGTATAGATCAGTAACGTTAGGACCTCGCTAAAAGGAAGTCTTAGCGAGATTATGTGCATGTAAACAATATCACTCTTCTTTAGTCATGGATAGTTGAATTGTGGCACAATATTAGAAGTACGATAGGATATTTCCCGTGGAACTCACCTACGCACTGCATACATTTTCAGACACTCAGAAAACCGAAGCCTTCAACAGTACACTTCATCAACGTGAAATCCCTTCAAACACCATTGACAATCTTGAGACATCCAGCTGTCGTGTGTTTAGATATGACCACAGATACACTGAAGTCCCGGGAAGATCAAACTCCTTGGAAAGTTCTGAAGAAATAAATGAAAATGAGAAGAATTCTAGTACCGGCCGTAATACATCGCCACAAACGCATGCGAGTAAAACTGCTCCGTGTTTTCCAGTATTTTACAACTGGCCTAAGGGGAAAGACTTCGAAACTCATGAGCACTACAAGACATATCAGTACGACAGCGCAGGTGGAGATCTCGTGTTGTCGTCCAGCGTCAAAGTCTCAATTCCTCCGAAATCGATTAAGAGCGGGGAGGTTTTTGGGATTAAGGGTGGACCGGTAAAGAATGATCGGGAGTTTCACGATTTCTTTAGGAGCAAAGAAGATGAAGACGTGATCTCTCCTGTGTATCAGATCGACGTCGACGAGAGGAAACAGTTCAGTGGTCATGTTAGATTGGTTCTGAAGCACTGTATTCAGAATCCGGAGGCATGGAAGACAATAAAGGTCTATCACTGTCCCTCCGCGGATACCCTATCCCAACTGACGGAGGTTCCGCTGAAATCTAAAAACAACAACGTGGTTCAACCGATGTATTACGTGATCGAAAACAACCAGACCGTGTCTGTCTATACCAGGAAATTCAGCGTTTACATTGCCAGTGGCGATAGAAAAAGGAACACAAATATTAAGGCACATATTTACGCGAAACAGTGCACCAAGATGGAGGAATTGCCGAACTCTATAAAGATGAGAGTTTACATGGGCGACAGCTACCAGCATATCACAGAAAACTTTACGGTACACTTTCTTGAAAATCTGTTAATATGAACATGGGCGAGTAAAATCTTGAGCCGTTGCCGTCTAGTAGACGAAATAAAACCATCTGACCTAAATATAATAATGCCTCGGTTTCGTAAAGCTTGCCGATCCGATGAGTTTGCTGTCGGCGTCAACCGACAGTCAGATGATCGATAGATTATTTGGAGCGCCGACGGGACGCCTTCGTCAAGAATCCTCATTCGCTACCCAATGAATACCTCCATATGTTATCAAGGCATAATGTTAAGGACTAACAACTCAGTATGCTAAAAATCTGCCACTCATTTTCTTACACGTCTCGACTCTATTTCTATCGGCATTAGAATCTTTACTATTGGATTTATGCTCCATCTCTATCTAAAATCAGACAAGGAAAGTGTTGATTTTAGAAAGGAACACCCTTCTCTATTAGTGGGGCGAACTCGTTCGCTTCATTTTTGTTAAAAGCGTAGTTTAAAGAATTTTAAAGCGTGATTTCCGTAAATTAGCAGATGCGTGGAATCACACCCACTAACCGCAGTAGCAGCCGAATCCCAAGCCTAATAGCAGATAGCCTTTTAAGCTTATTTACGGTTAGGTAAGACCTTATCAAAAAGTCTGTGTATTTAGGCAATTATCTACCGTACAAAATTACAGGTTTAAACTCAGAAGTTATCAGAAGGCCCACAGAATTTGATTTTTGACTTCTTACAAATCTGCCAATAATTGGGAAACATGACCTTGGCTTCTTGTAAAATTTATCAAAAAAGTAAGGTTCATTCATAGCAACACTGGTTAAAATAACACGACTAAATTTTGTTTAATATAAATGTTCAAGGAGAAATTGCAATGACGATGTTATAGTTTTCTAAATCATCATGTCGCTTACGTTTTATGAAAATATTGATTTTTTATGCAGAGATTTCAAAGGGACATGGAAGATGAGGGATACAATAGGGTTGAGTGGAAAGATTTGATCTTGCCGAAGGAAATTGACTCAGCTACAAGAATCAAAATATCGCTTGAACCAAATAACTGGAAGCACGACGATGTAAGGAGAGTCACCGGGCAAGAATTGTTACCCCTGAACCAGGTAATTATTGAATCGGGGCAGTCAAGGAAGAAAATGAGACCAAATGGAAGATGAAGTGGAATCTCCTAAAAGGAGACTTTCGCAAGTCACGACTTGTGACGCACCAAAGGGTTCCTAAACAAGTACCTTTCTGCCTGTTGATTTTATGTATTGGTTCATTCGATCGCTTTTTAGTGACGCCTGTTGGCCAGTTGAGCAACTGTCCCATTTTAAGCACTGAACTGTCACTAAGATAAAAACAATCTTTATTCTACACAAAATCAAAATGTTCCAAATGTTTAGACACAACATTAAGATTACAACACCAGAAATGCAACAGCTATTGAAAGCTATACAGCCGATCCCATTTAAGTTTTGTAATTAAGAGAATTTCATCTACAGGAAGTTCAATAGCATTCTGTACTAGTTCAATAGGATTCTCAATAGAAAGTTCCATAGGATTCTGTATAAAGTTCAATGGGATCTTATATAATATTATGTCGAATTTCCTACTGGAGTTGTTATAGGTTCCAAAAAGTATTATGTAAGCATAATAAATCAATAGGATTCTATAGGAAGTTCAATAGGATTCTATAGGAAGTTCAATAGGATTCTATAGGAAGTTCAATAGGATTCTATAGGAAGTTCAATTTGATTGTACATAAAGTTGAATAAGATTCTATAGGATGTTCAATAAGACTCTATTGGAAGTTTAATAGGATTCTACAGTAAGTTAAATAAGAATCTATAGGAAGTTCAATAGGTTCTTATAGAATAGTCCTTTTCGATCCTATAGAATTTCCCAATGAATTCACTATAGGCTCAAAAAGTACTATATAAGCATAATACATAGAACAATATAGGCAATGTCATCCTTACAGGAAATTGTTTCTGGCACTGCAATGAGCAGACTTTGTATATAACTTAAGGTGGAATAGCCTTGCAGAATATTCTGAGAGTATTCTATAAGAATTTCAATACGATTCTATGAGAAGTTCAATACTATGCTGTAGGAAGTTCAACGGGATTCAGTGGCGGATTTTTTTTGATAATAAGGTCAGCAAACCCAAAAATTCGAGACCACTGTATCCCTACATTTTGGGCTGGGCGTACGTATGTCGCAAAATTTTGGTTATTCCTGTGCCCTGGCCTCCCCTAACTCAAAATCCTGGATCCGCCCCTGGGATTCTATAGAAGGTTTAGGGGGATTCTGTTGGAAATTCAATAGAATCTTTTAGAACACTCCATAGAATATGATTTTGGATCCTTTAAAACTTCCTATAGTTGGGGGGATGCTTTATGTTCAAAAATTTGCTTTTTACATAATATGTAAGGCAATGTAGAACACACACACAATATTAAATATAATTATTAAAGGAAATCATATCTGGCAATGTTATGAGTAGAACTAGTATATGCTTTAATATAGGAAATCCCTTCGGAACAGCAAAATGATGGAGCAACATATTACAACTCACCTGAATATTAAAATTTAGAAAAATTAATGACTCATAAGAGCTGAAGACAAAAACAAACTGATATCTTACTATATGCTCATAGGATAATTGTTTGAGGAAACGTTTCGAAATCAGATTTCTGAAAATTTTCCTATAGGATTTTTTTCTATAGGAATTCCTATACGAAATATTGATCCTATAGGAAATCCTATAAGAAATCAATATTCCTTTAGGAATTCCTATAGGATCCTATAGATTATTTTCGTAAGAGCCTTCGCACTCTATCTGACCCATGTTTGGTGGCTCAGTTCGCCGTTTGCCTGTTTCACTTTGTTTTCTGATATTCACCAACAGGAAGTGACCGTGGGGCACTTCGTGGACCATCCGACACCCGTATGTGCAGCTGAGTGGATCTTGACTAACTTCCAGAGCCAAAACTACTTCAAGGCTAACCTGATTATCGAAGTGACCCATGTCCCTCCAGAGCCACAATTCAATTTCTTACGTTTCTTTAATTTGAGAGACAATGACCGTCGCATAAAAACCACCACGGAAACTCCATTAATCATAGACTTCAAGCTATGTGACTTGGCAATGGCACAGGTGAGGCTTTCTCAGACATTAACCTATAACGTGANGGGGGATTCTGTTGGAAATTCAATAGAATCTTTTAGAACACTCCATAGAATATGATTTTGGATCCTTTAAAACTTCCTATAGTTGGGGGGATGCTTTATGTTCAAAAATTTGCTTTTTACATAATATGTAAGGCAATGTAGAACACACACACAATATTAAATATAATTATTAAAGGAAATCATATCTGGCAATGTTATGAGTAGAACTAGTATATGCTTTAATATAGGAAATCCCTTCGGAACAGCAAAATGATGGAGCAACATATTACAACTCACCTGAATATTAAAATTTAGAAAAATTAATGACTCATAAGAGCTGAAGACAAAAACAAACTGATATCTTACTATATGCTCATAGGATAATTGTTTGAGGAAACGTTTCGAAATCAGATTTCTGAAAATTTTCCTATAAGATTTTTTTCTATAGGAATTCCTGTAGGAAATATTGATCCTATAGGAAATCCTATAAGAAATCAATATTCCTTTAGGAATTCCTATAGGATCCTATAGATTATTTTCGTAAGAGCCTTCGCACTCTATCTGACCCATGTTTGGTGGCTCAGTTCGCTGTTTGCCTGTTTCACTTTGTTTTCTGATATTCACCAACAGGAAGTGACCGTGGGGCACTTCGTGGACCATCCGACACCTGTATGTGCAGCTGAGTAGATCTTGACTAACTTCCAGAGCCAAAACTACTTCAAGGCTAACCTGATTATCGAAGTGACCTATGTCCCTCCAGAGCCACAATTCAATTTCTTACGTTTCTTTAATTTGAGAGACAATGACCGCCGCATAAAAACCACCACGGAAACTCCATTAATCATAGACTTCAAGCTATGTGACTTGGCAATGGCACAGGTGAGGCTTTCTCAGACATTAACCTATAACGTGACTCAATTAAGTGTTGGCCAGGGCAATTTTTCACAAAATACAATTGATCCAGATCAGTTAAAACTGTCAAGTGACTGAGCTCACCGTCGTTCAACAATAAGAATTGCCCTGTCCCTTTTTACTCCTTATTCAGGATAGAAGTTAATTCTGGACTTCAGAAGAACTGGCATTTCGTTAGTGGCTTGACCCGACGGATCAATTTAGGTGTTGCGTATCATAACACTCGCTGGTTCCCTGCGTGTCCGCTAGGGGTAGAGGACACGCAGGTATCCTTTAATTTGGATGGTCGAATTTTCAACAGGTGGTGTTTTATGCAAACAAACTGGCATGATGAACGGAGGAGGTGTAAAAGTGGAATTTTCAGTTTGTGCATGGTCTGCCAGTGTTCACATAAATGGGTGCTTAATTGGGATATGTTCAAGAAATGTGAATCGGAAAGTTGTGGTTGTGCCTTTTCATGTGCACCGGTTAAACTGGCCCCGCGGCTATTAAACACTACAGCAGAAACGACATACTTAGTGCAGTAGAGAGAAAACAAACAAATAAGTACATCCATTCATTCATGCATGCACACCTCAGGAGAGACCATTCTCGTATCTTGTATTAAGTAAACAACTCAACGTGAACAATATGGAAATTTCCCATTTCGCAGAGAAGCTGTCATATACAAAGTTTTTATATGCAATTAATTTTTCAGTATTATAGTACTCATAAGTATATGTAACGAACTTGTGAAAATTAGGTATATTTCTGTGACATCTCTCCTTGTAAATGTACTGTTTGGCTTGTAGGAGCAAAATGTTAAACAGAAAATTGTGCGTCTCAGTCATAAAGTCCAAGAAAAAAACGTTCGTAAGAGAGACAGTTTGGAAGCTAAATAAAACATTTCTGAAGTAGCTTTCCGAATTCCTTCCAGAAATCTCGTACAAGGCAACATTCCCAAAAAAGGTGTGACAGCGTTTCTGGAGCTTTATTACAACAGGAACATAAGTTAGAATCCCGAACACGAATATTGACTAAAAAGGTATTTGTTGCAATAATCCTTTGTAGTATTCTAAATTGGAACCATCTAATGATGGGATCCTTTGTAATTTCATTAGGCAATGCGTATATTTTCTTCCAATCTAAACTCCTAACTCTATTTCCCATTTACACTCTGACTTAGAAGATTTCTTAACGTCATTAAAGACTGAACAAATATGTCTACAACCCTTCAAATCTTTCCTTAAGTGAGTAATTGCTAAAGGCATGCAAGGAGAGTAGGCGTTAACATTTTTAAATTTACTTTGATATAGACTTTTTTGAAACCTTCTTAGAACAGAAACAACACCGTTCTATTCTACAAAGTTGGTTTGACATCGAACCTATTTTCCATATGGTTCAAACTAACGAAATGATCATCAGAAGTATTCATATCTCTAATAAGTCTTAAGCCTTTTACAAACCAAGTCTTATAGAAAACACTTATGCTTCCGATCACCAAGTTACTATTAAACCACAAAGGTTGATTCAAAAAGTCTTTTTTACTCACAAAAATTATTAGAGAGAAAACTTGGTTCACAAAAGTGCCGTTTACACTACAAAAGTTGACACGGATCATCTGTCATGACACGAAATGAGTTGTTCTGCGCAAGTATGTGTCTAAACGGGACTGAACTGGAGCAAGTTGACACCGCGGTGACAACTTTTGCCACCCGTTTGTGAGGCAGAGCAATTTGCGCTAGAACATCTTGCTACTTGTCAATTATGTGTCTAAACGTGAAACTGGGGCAAGGCGGAAAAGATCATCTCTACTGCGCTTGTGTAATGACCTAAATACGGGTTCTCTGTCTCTTCGTGATATGTAAATCTGCGGATGTGTGTTCCACTCTCCAGCCTAGAATTTTCGTCTTGCCACATTTAGTGAGTTGTGTGTAAACGGACGCTTGACACCGATCAATTTGCTATATGTCAGTTGCGCCGCGCCAAAAGCTGATGTCTAAACGGGACTAACGATGTTGACAGAGATACAAATCGTTCCTGCATTTGTAAAGCTAATCAGTGACTGTCGAAATTGCATCAACCAGTGATAAAACGTACTGCTGAATTATACCTGCGTGTCCTCTATCCCCTAACGGACACGCAGGGGTCCAGCGAGATGATTACACTCAATAACTATCAGGAGGAGGACTGGCAACGGTACTGGCAGGTGGTGCTGTTTCAAGATTGTAACGAACTTTCAATGCCTTTTAAGTTGAGAACTTAGTTTTAATTTGACGAAGAAATAAGCTAAGGCAAGTTAACTTTTATAACGATAAGTAACTGGCAGAAGGCAGGCTCAAACAGCAACTTGAATATTGGTTTGATCACTCATCAATATTATAGAGGCATAGCTGGCCATGTTTGTCTGAGACCCACATGTCACTAAATCAGATTTTTGTTTTAGACTTGTGATGAAATTGGCCTCAAGCTGTAGCTTAGCTAAAATGGGTAGGATTTCTGCCAGTGAGCTTGGAAACAACTTTGTATTCTCGGCGCATCATTTTAATCTCAGAGTATGATCATGTGGTACGCATCAACTGCATGCTTGAATAAAATCGACCCGTTTCAAATAGATGCGCGTGCCAGTCGAGGTTAGCATCCGGGATCTTTGAGGTTACTATGGGAATCAAAGCTGGTCAGTAGAAGTACCATATTGCCGCGCCATTAGGCCCATGGGCGTCTGTGCGAAACTGCGCTTATATGCTAAACTTAGGCGCATGAGTTAATATGTGAACCATTGGGGTAAACAAGGCATTATTTCGAATATAGGCCCATGAACTATTTGCCATTTTATTTCGGATGTAGGCCCAATGTTCACATGCCATTTGTGTGCGCTGCTTTAACAATATTTCGAATAATTCTGGTGGAACACTTATTGCGTATTCAAAGGAAAATTCATTTACAACTGACGCTCGTGCATGTTTACGAATATGCGCACAACTCCAGTTCTAGGGTATATGGTATAATGTGACTCATAGTGGCGTAATATTTCTGTTGTTCTCAAGCACTGGAATGCACACGGTACGACCGTGGCCTGGCCAATGTCGTTATTCTGACCCCGCCAGCGTCAGCTTAGTAGCAAACCTGGTAGTAAGAGGCAAGTCAAAATTCACAATTACTAAAGCTAGATTTCTATTTTGTGACTTAAGTACGTGTTATCTCATTTTCATAACTGATTGGATAGAATTGTACGACAAGTGGAGCTTTATAATTTATACTTTCCAATGAACTACCCAAAATACTGTTTGGGCTGTAAAACCGGTTGTTTACATTTGAGATTCGCCCGTATTAGTTAGTACCAGACTCACGATCTTTGATAGAAGGGTCATACGTAGCGGTGGCAGATTTAGGGGGATGGGGCAAGGGGCCATGCCTCCCCTAAAATTCTCCCAGGTTCCATGAACAGTGAAAATTAAACGAAAACCTTATTGTAGTACGCAGACAAAATTGCCATAAAGAATATCATGAACCATTCCTTTTCCAACTTCAGACTGGCTTAAATGAAATGAAATTCTTGGTGAGTGATGTGCCTAAGGACGATTGGCAAAAGTTACTGGATATTGTGGCTAGAGACATGCGAGAAGCTGAGATTAGACCTTTTGGCAAAACATTAGGCAACTCAGAAGGTCAACTGGACAAGCATGAGTACAGGTATTTAAAAAGTAAACTCAGCTCTGTGTTATAGGAGAGTATATTAATGATTCATCTCAGAATTAAGCTAACCAGCTGTTTCTGCATACAGATTAACATGATAACAGATGACCAAAGCGACTTCTGGTGGCTGACTATTCCTTAAGTCTGCACTTCTTTTTTGACCTAAAAAAGAGACACATTTTTGTGAACTGACGAAAGGCACATAACCCTATCTTCATTAATTAGTCCCTAACTTTTCACAATGATTGCAACAGGTTTGTTGTATCACTTGACACTAACACAGTTTTTCGTTCTACCAGGAAGAGATCTCTTCCTGGTTCTACAGAATGCGTGCACTCTGCCGCGGCGTCATTTAGGTGGTGCTGTAGAAGAGTGTATCGAATACTTTGCTAAAATCACAAATTACTGTGCGTACACAGGCAAGCCAGGCTTCTTCCTGACGTTCTGCCATGACGTTCTTTGAATGTATGGTCGACACTACCTTCCATTCCACTCCGTAGCCGGTACACAGACAGTTTAGACATGTGCCTCCACGCCATCTGTTTAGCACAAAAAGACCGTTTTAGTTCAAGTTGGTTTTCTGTTTTGGCTGTTTTAAAAAAATCATCAAAATAACTTTCAATTGATGCGTCAGACTCGTTGAATAATTTTGTAACCCCATTATGTTTGGGCCTGATTTATCACAAAAGTCGTACCATAGAGCCGTCCTAGATTACACAGAGATTAGAGCTTTCCTTAATTTGTCCAGCAGAGGAAAGAAAGCGCATTATTTTTGGAATGTCAAACACATTTTTTCATAGATCATGTTGGAAACCGTCGAGGTTTATGGCCGTGGGAATATTCCTTATTTCAATCGTTTAAATGTGTCGAAGCTGAATGGCCATCTTCAAGAACCAGGATTCTGCGGGGCTCAAAATTGACCTGATATTCTTGCTTTATTCACTCGCACGAACTTTCTAGTCGTTCATTGGATTGATGTCGAGAAGGAGACTAACTTGACATCGCGGATCCATGAGTATTTGTCAATTTTATCCAACTTTCTTCCGTCGGAGTTTGGAGCACGTAGCAACAGTAACACTTCCTTCGCCGCAATGGAAGGACAAAGAGTAATGCAGCCGACGAACTTTGTAGAGAATGAACATGTTGAACTCGACTGGCACGAAAAGTGCTTGACGGATATTGTGGCAATTGGGTAAAAATACATGAGAGCAGGATTCCGGTGCCGCTGTGTAACCTGGGTCGGCAATCAGTAACAGTGAGTTATAATGTGCCCGTGTATCATGAAATTTACAAGCAGAGACTCTCAAAGCAATTGTTTTTTTTTTCAGACATCGCGGTAACAAGGAAGAAGTCATCAGACAAATCTGCATAGCTTGGAGACTAGCTAACCCTAATGCACAACTAAGGGTGTTCATTGAGCATCTCCCTGATAGCGTAAGGAACGACATTGGAGACGTTATCAGAGCAATGCAATCGAGGTGGCCTCGGAGATCACCTCAACCGCTCAGTCTCACACATGTCACACATTTCCGTCGTAGATCATGGGCGTCTCCTACGAGCCAGTGCCAATGAGCTATAGGTTATATTCATCTCATTGGTCAGTGCCGTGTAGACATCGTGAACACGTCTAAGACTGGTTCACTTCAACTCCATACAGGTTGGAGTATGTAGGATAACAGTTAAGCCAGTAACAGTTAATTAGCTCATGGCACTATCGTTTTACAAACTTGTTGATTCCTGCTCCTGATGGCTTTTCGATCTCGTGAACGGACCATTTCAACCGTGGCATTCGAATCACTAGATACAAGCACACACACCTATGTATACACTGCCAAAGATTTTCATAATTTATTGTATTGATGAACTTCAAACTCCATCCAGCGTTGTGAACTGCCGGACTGGTGTTTTATAGATCAATAAGTACATGTCTTTACAGCTTATAGCTTTTTGAGTAACGAAGTGGTTAAAATCGCGAAGACGGTAGGCCTATATATCTCCTTGCTTTAATGGACACTGGTTCGAACTTCCGATATATTCGTCGGTACTCCCAAGGAGCCAAGAGTGGAATAGATCACCAAGAGAATACAGCCTCGTGATTTTTCTTGATCTATGACTGTTCTTGCTTATCCAAGGATCCACAAATCTATTATGAGTTTGGGCGATGTCCTTCAAAATTATGTAGGACCTTATCGACATTGTGTTGTTATATTATAATTAAGAATTTAAAGGTTCGAGTCCCGGTCGGGGCCGGAGATCTTTTCAGACTTAACACTATTTTTTATCAGCACTGCCTCAGAAATCGGTTTTGCAGGATATCCAGGTTCTCATTCACTCCCTTACATACATTCAGTAGTAAAGCAGCGCTCTGAGTGAGGAGACATAGTGCCAGTAAAGCCAGGATTCGAACCCAGGTCCTCCAAACGGGAGCCCGTAGCTCAAACCACTGAGCCACACTGTCTGTTGACTCTAGGTCACGCGATGTGACTATAGCGTATGGCGTGTAGGAAGACTACTGGATAATTCTTAACTAATTCCCAACGATTTTTTGGGGAACAGTGATTAAATCATAGCATCAGAATAATCTAACAGCAGCATCTCAGGTTAACAAAATTTGCTGAACTCACAACAATGTTCACGATAAATGAGTTTCAACTCATAGTATAGTCGCTCGAGCTCTCTGTATCTTTGACGGTCGCAACAACAAGTCCGATGGCCAACAAGATGTAAGAAAGGCAGCTATATTTCGAGCATAATATACTGTGAATCGGTCACTTATTCCTCAGATCTGATGTTCCGAATTTGGCCGAATGAATTTGGACATTTTAAGGTCCTTCCTAGTCTTAGAGCAATTACTAGACAGCACCGTTGTGCATTTAATGAAATTCTATGTACAAGAGCAGCTGCTGCCAAACTGTTCGGCGCCAATCCCGACTTAGTCAAGACTCATCCGACGAAAACTTCATGGGTCGGATCGTTAGGTTTTACATGCTATCAGTTCGAACCGGGATACACTGATCAAGAAATACTAGAGAGGCGCCGTGAACATGCAGACAACGGAACGTACGGATAGTTCTTTGGTAAGCCGGATTTCCTATCATCACTGTCGACGAAATGCCGACTACAGACACGGAGATGTTTCACTGCCTCATACTTGCTATTAACAGCGTACCTTTCATTCTTCACTACCGCGAGCCACTTCCTAGGCATTCCAGGCTCTCGAGGAAGTCGAAAAAACGATATACCCGCTTTCTTCGCAGCTTCGTAGTTCGGACAAGCGGGAACGATGCACCGCCCATATAGCGGCATTAACTCTGCAGACGAACCACTGACGTTGCTGCGTCGTTTCTCACTTTCTTCACAGGTTAACGGCAATTTGAGGTCGACCGTATAAGAGGCGATGTGGATATAGACCGATCAAGACGATAAAAAAGACTAATTAAATCGGGTGGCATTCTCCTTTAATTAAAGTTTGCATTTTCCTACGACTTTTGCCTGTTGAATGTTTACGTTTGTCATACTGAAACATCTCCACTCGTTTAGATTCTTCATTTTTGTACTTTTATACTGGTCAGCAGACTCAATATTAACTTTGAAATGCTGTGCGAACCCATAAATCCTTATCAGTCCTTGCCAGTTGATTAAAATTTTACATGGTATGCGTGAATAAAATTTTAGAATGCGTTGTTGTTGTCGAATTGAAACTAAAATATACGTACGCCTTGTCTAATTCGTATTTTTTGCAATCTGTGTAATCCGCGTGTGCATTTGATAAACGTTTCCGATGATCGGATGCTGCTTACTTTACAACACTGGCTTGCAAAAGCAACGGAACCACTTCCATCAGAAACGATGCATGTGGTCTCATGATTTCGTGACTTGAAAACTAGAAATTCGTGATATCTTCATGCAATACATTTGCATAATGAAATGTTTGAGCTACGAATTTTTTAACCATTTTTTCATTGAAAAGGGAACACCTGTTCCATTCAAACAGTAAATTATGTTAAAATAGCTTATAGTGCCGTCCACACACACACAGACTTCCCCCAGAACAAGTTATTCCTGGAACGATCGTTGTCGCTAGGTGTATGCTGTCTGGACGCTATTTTAACTAGTGCAACTTACCCCACTTGTGACAACTTAGTCCACATTGTCGAGGTGGGGCAACTTGTTTTAGGGTAACTTGCGCCACTTGCAATCGTTTGTGGCGGCAAAACTGGGGTGGGGCGGAAGTAATTATCAGCTGCGGTTACATACAGACGCGTTTTCTTTTTCGCGCTGTAGTCTACTCGGCATTATGTGTTCATTGCCACGCACACAGTGACAACTTCCGCTTTGTTGTGCGTGTGGACGCTCCACTTACAGTAAAAGCAGTACTGTAGTGGGGCGTAGGCGCACGTAGGCGCAGCCAACCACCTTTTGGCATTTGAACGTAGCACCTACGCACCATAAGTTACGTAGTGTTCAAGGTGATACGGTGGGCTATGGGCGCCTACTTACCTCTTATTTTACCACTAAGCTAGTGCAAGTTGTTCTAGGGTAGGCTGTGTGAAGACGTAACTTTACTCTACCAACTAAAGAAAATCAATGGCACAGTCGAGTGCAGAAGATTTATCAAAATTACCTGAGTAGGTCAGTCCTTCCAACATTGGGATACTTTTATTTAATCCACGTCAGCAATCTTAGTCTAGGGATAGTTATGTTACTAATTGCCATTGAAAAATACCCGCAGCCTGGTCACTATTCAACGCTAATTACCCCTTTGTGGATCTAGAGTAGGGTCCAGTTACGTGCCTCTAAGTATGAGTCCCAAACAAGGACTAAAAGTTTCCTAAACCTATTGTATATTTCTGGACATGCGAAAGCGCGGATTGTCCTTTGTTTTACCGATCATCACTAAGTAAATTTTTGGTTTTAATACAGATGAAACGTGAACTCTACGTTGAATTCTCAATATTATCGAAAATAAATAGGTGTCTTTTCATGCAACGTCTCTATAATTTAAGGACTAAATCCCTATTTATTTTCATTGAATTCAGGACTCAAAATGGAAAGAGGAGCTCGTAAAAAAGATGACTTGATTGTAAGAGATAACTACACCCGCGGAGTGAAGAAAGACACAAATATGCTGTAGAGATAGGGAAGTTATTTGGTCGACAGCTTCATAAATTGAAGGAAATTGTCGTCGACTTACTGAAATTTAGACTTTCCAAAGCTATGTTCGTCGTAATTGTCCCTGAGGACTCATTTTATACACCCACTCTGACCAAACTCTGAGCTGAGGTTCACTGCATATCCATCAACTTAGGCTGGTGTTCCACTCCCCAAAAGTTCCTACACCTTTATTGTGGAAACTACGCACCCAATGTCACCAAACTCCAAAAAGAATTTGATATACATCAGCGTACTAGTATATGATCACATGAATTGGTAAATACACTACCAGGAGCAATTACAAAGAGAGCAGACACTGAAGGTGAATTTGACCTCTGGTTTTACTTCGCCATCCTAATAAGCTGTTGGATCAAAGTCAGCCATACAAATGCTTTTCCGGCGTCATATGCAGTTCCACAAAGGGATATCGCCATAGCACTTACTGTACCATTTCTTTATCTCTGAAAACTTGGCATTTTGTCCACAGATTTAGAGAAATGTGTAGCAAAGGCGTGGAGCTATTTGATCTCTTACGAACGGAAACGGTTGAGGATCACTTCACACCACAGCATCTCTACGATTTGAGGTGAAAGGGGGACAGCGATATTGAAAATACACTGAAAGTCCTCAATCTTATGCGCCGGGACACAGCGAAGTTTTCAGATACTCTTCTTTGTTGTTGTCGCTTATACTTTGCTTGTGGGGTCTTCAGACCCACAATGAGAAAGATCGTTTTCATGCTGCACCGCTTAAAAATACTGAGAAACAAAATTTAAGATGGCAGTGGGGATTGGGTCCAGGGGACATGTATCACTGTACTAACATAGAGTGTGTGTGTCAAGCTTCCACTACAAGAAACAACAAATTGTTTTCTTAATTGTATGTCTCGTTTACGAATAAGTATGACATGTAAGTTTTGTTTGAAGGCAGTGTTGTAAGTACAAATGTGTCAAAGTAACGGAGCAAAACAAGTGCTCTTTCTTAAAGATACTTTTTCAACAAAAATGAACTTCTATAAAAAGAATCCTACCTTGACTCCCCAACCGGTCAAGATTGGACAACTCGACCGGTTTGCGCACCCCAGAATTTATAGGTTTAGATCAAACACGCCATGCTGTTCAGTTGTGGTTAGTAATCGCCTCTGGCTGCTGAGGTTATAGATAATGAGGCTATCATAAACACGTCAGGGGAGACAATAATATTTTTAAATTTTCGTTTTGAAAGTTTGTAAATATCACATTTGAATACTTCCTGAGGACACGTAATTAGGTTTTTGAATTTTGAAAATTGGATAAGTGACCTTTGCAACTTTTGTTTAATGTTGCAATATGTTTCTCATTAATTCTGCTGGGTGTGCAACATAATTGGGCCAATTAGGCTACCAAACCATCAGGCACCACTCAGGTCCAATCAGAACACGGAGCAATCGTAATGGAGCTATGGCTACGTATAGGCTCTCCCGCGATATCCCAGGTGACCGGCAGTAGCGCTGCGCGCTACGACTCCGTTTCCGTCGTCTGCTTCACTGTGCAATGAAGAAAATTACTTCATTTTTTAAAGAAAATAGAATCTGAGTGACGATGAAAAAACAGAAGCTGCTGGTAAGATGTGAATTTTAATCGAAGCCTTAATGAATCACTCAGGAACTCATAATTCTCTCTTTGTCAAACCTTAACTTAAGACGTTCCAAAGCAATCGCGTCATTATGATTAATGCCAACACAAAAAACGGATTTGGTCTTTTGGGCAATTGAAGACTATTTTAAATACAACAAATTTGTTAGGAACTGATTGCACAAACTATATAAAGTGTAATAAGCATTACAAAAAGAAGTAGGTCTCACGCGCCAACGTGGACCATAAACAAGTAGGTCTCTAAGTATCAAAGTACCAGTGGAATCGTGGTGGTGCAGTGGTAAAGCACGCGCGCTCTATCCGCCAGGTCGTGATTCAACCTGGTTCCCGGGCCTAACAAGATGACGTCACGGATAACTTGTGAAGGAACCAATCTCGTGGGTCTGTGTAGGAGACTAGTCGTGATTTCGAGTCTGTGGTAATTGCAGTTTTTCAAGTTTGACAAGTTCTCCGTGTTTTTTTTTCTTCTTGGATAATACTTCAGGACTCAAGGAAAATGGTTAATTTTTAGAGAAAAAAAAACAGAAAAAGTTTCCTGGGCTATGCGCATTTACAATCGTGCTTTGCGCAAATGTTTACAGACAAAATGTTGGGCCCCCCCTTGTGATATCCTAGATCTTCCACTGTACTGTATGAATACAGGACGTTATCGTAAACAAAAGTCAACGACAGTAGAAAGATGAATTCCGAAAAGGCACAATCACAATTTCTAGGCTTCACATTTCCTGAATATAAATTTTAAGCACCATTTTGTCTGTACAACAGACCACATTTACACTTTAGTCCATCAGTCATGCCAGTTTATTTGCGTAAAGCGCTGCCTGTTGAGAATTCGACTAGCCAATCAGAAACGCCAATGTAAAAAATTTCAAGAGGAAAAATTAAGTGATACCTGCGTGCTGGCACGGCTACCGCCCCACCTAGCGGGCTGACGCGGCTACCGCCCCACCTAGCGGCACGCAGGGAACCAGTGAGTGACGCCCTACCATGTGACAGATCGATGATTGGTTCAAATCATAAAACAGGGTTTACTTTTCTTTTAGGAGTATTGGTGACAATGGTTTTACAGACAGGAACATACCATAATTTTACTTTGACCTCCTTTTTGTAGAGAAAATAGATCTGCCTTTGCATACCGACATTTTCTATTTCAGGAAATAAGTACTTTTGAAAAAAGCATGTTTTTTTCACAAGGTGCACGAAGTACACATTTGAAATTGCCTCCCCCCCCCCCGCAATAGAATACATAATTTTTTTCTATAACACAAAAATTCTATTTCAAATGTGTATATTATTTACAAGTTCATGTATAAGAGTTTAATCACACAATCAAAGATAACAGTTTATAAGACTTCTAAGTAGCTCATCACAATCAAACAGTAGCGATCAGCTACGTAACACTTATGTATTACACGTCAGCCTCATGGTGGTCACTTTCTAACTCCGGCTACGTGAGCAAACGAACCCTACCAAGGAATCTGGAAATGTCACAGCATGCATCTAATGCCATCGATAACAACAGAAACGAACTGCCTTCAGTAGACACAAGACACTAGAGAAAAAAGCTAGCATTGATCACGTGCTTTGCTGCTAATGCCTCTAGCAATATCTTGCGAAGACTTCATTGGTCCTGTGTTTTCGCACCTTATTTCTTGCATCTACGGAACGCAGACTTGGATTTGACAATTCCTAAATAAGATGGGCTAACTATAGTTAGTTACTCATAGACAGATGAGAAACTAACAAGACAACAGAGCCGGGGACAGACGTACCACCAGGTGTCAGGACACGAGATGGTATCGTGCAGCATATCTTTGAAACTATAGTTTATGATAGAATAAACATTTAAACATTAAATGCGTGATCCACACAAAAACATGACACATAGGTGAGTTACAAAAATATAGACCTGTCAATCAAAGAGGACACCTTATGACTTTAATGTCACGATTTTAGTACAGTTGAAAAAAAAAACGTGCACAAGTCAGATTCAACCAAAATAAGAGTTAATACAAATAAGGAATAATCTGCCTGAACAGTTTCTGGAGGGTAAAGCACACTAACTAGAACCGGACCACAAAGCCTTGTTTCGCAAAAACGTGACTTGTGTTAGTCTGATTTATGCAAAAAAAAATTCTGTATTTAGCTCCCAAAGTATGAAAATATATACACAAAGCAAAATTTCTTCTGAAATAAAACCTTTCCCTATCACAACATGAGATATCTGTCAGTAATTGGTTAACAAGGGATAGACTCTGATAAAAGACATTTTCACCTCCCAAAGAGAGTCTATCGAGATGCCAGCGTAAACAAGCACAGCACCTCTATACCATTCAACATCCTTGGACTATATACTTAAATTAAAAACAAACAACAAGTTGAGTACTACCAAATAAATAACATAACAAGAACATTTCGCCACTGACCAGTTAGCAAACCTCCAGTTGCATTGTTAAATAGTAACTGGATTTAATCAAAGATCAATGTACGACAATGAATCCCAGCAAAAGATTGAGCTCTCCTGAAAAGTTTGTTTACAACTTTACAACTCTGTAAAATGGTAAAACAGAACAACATTGTGAATCAACCAACATTGACTGAGGTCTTCACCTGCTTAAAATGCATTGATATATATTGCCCCAAATTTAGATTGCTTAAACATACGAAACTATCTGATATTTGAATGTACATATCGAAATCTAAAAGACATTTCAATTAAAGTGAAACACAAAAGTTTTTGATGTTAGTTTAGTAAAATTACAGATCTGTTGTTATCTAGTAGATACCTTGCTTGATGGTAATTGCTGTTCCCCTGGTGTCAGTGTTGCAAACTATCCATGGAACAACAGGACGTGAAGTGAACGACTGGGCAAAGGCCTGCACCTTGGTTGCGCATTCACTTCCATTGGTAATATACAATTACGCAAACTACGACTTGCAACTGAACATAGTCCATGTTGATCATTCATGCTTTCTCAAAGGACCAAGAAGTTGGCCATCCGCAGGGCTGTCTACATCACTTAATATTGCTTCATGGACAGTAAATATATGCCAGGGGAACACTAATTATGAAGCAAGGTGTCTAGGAGAGAACCAGGATCTGTACTGTTAATAAAAAATAATATCAAATTGAACAGTTACTTTCCCCTTTATCTTTAAAGAAGATGGGGTAGTTGTTCGAGAAATTACAAAATCAGTTGATTGGTACAGCCCTTAACCGCGAACAGAATCTCGATTTACCTTACATACAATGATACGTTTCAAACACCAAAGAACTCCCGTGTTTTTTCATTGGGGAGTTTGCAAATGCTTCATTAAAACCTCGATTTAGTAACACAATACACAAAACACACAATAAAAGTGATATCCCTTAGGTCTTCATAGGTATCATAGTGGATACACCTATTCAACTATCATGCAATACACAGTGTCATATTCCAAATTCAAAACCGCATGATGAAGTAAATTCAAAATGGTATTACGGATATTAAATTTCGAAACCGCATTACAGAGTAAACTTTAAATATTTGTGAAAGGTTCAGCCTCTAAACATGAGGTTTTAAAGAATTTTAACCAATTTTTCACATTCTACAAAGTGAGTTTGATGCAATCATGGCAAGAGTGCACCAGTGAAAGTCAAGTATTCCACGAGCAAGCTAACAACTTTACTCGAGTACTCTAGCAAAATGGCCGCCACCAAGGTGATTGATCTGTGAGACTGAAATATTGATCACAAACATCTTAAGTCTGGCTTGCACGCCACCTATTGGCCACATCACGGAATCTAGTGAGAGGTTGAATTATCAATAGCAGATTTCCAAGCGATAAACTCGCCGCAAGTGTTTAGCATTACAGTGCACTACCCTGGTTTTGTTTAACAACAGAAGTACATGACAGCTGAAAACCACATATCAACTAAAAGTTATAACCATTCTGAGCTCTGGAAGTGAATCAGAATAATTAAGATACACAGTCACAAAACTGTGAAATCAATTCCGCTTCATTATAAGCAATTATTTCTAAAACCCTCAGTGGAGTTTCTGCTCATTTCACCATGGAAACACTTTATTATCGGTCAGATTGGTTACGCCTTATTGTGGAAGAGACCTTTGGTAAACACGTCTCCATGAAAACACTATTATCAATAAGACGGAGTCCTCCGTAGTAAGGAAGTGACGTTTGCAGAGTCTACAGGCACAAAGCCTGCAGCTAGTCTTAATATAATAGGTAGGACAGTTCAATAAAATTGGAAAATAAAATACATCTAAAAGCAGGCAATGAACAGAATGCAACAAATTTTTCAGTTAGTAGTCAGAGACCGAGTCTCACTTAGTAACTCACAACACCATTCATAAAAATAAATTTATGGTACACCACAGAATGTTTGAGTTGAAAAAGTGACCATAACCTTTTTACCGATTGCCAAAGAGGCAAAGTCCAAGTAATAAACTCCGAAATGATTCAGACTGATAAATTAAATTCCACGAATCACTCGCGCATGCATGAATATCAGGTGGGTGTAACAAGATCAAATGAACTGCGCAAGAGGTCGCGAGGTATATACCTAAAATGGACAATAAAAAGTGGGAAACTCTGAAGGAAAGCAAGACGACTATTTTATCAACGATGACTGTCATAGCTCAGACTTTTACTGCTTCCGGTTTTTTATGAATTCAGGCGATCACTGTTATGCCTCTACCCTGATTAAAAATGATGGTAGTAACAATGCTTTTTTGGTGAAAATTCTGCATTTAGGTAGTTATCATAGGCATATAAATATGGATGGTCATATGATAGCTATAATCTAGCAAAAAAACTGGCGACGACGGCCCCAAATTAGCAGCAAAATACTAAAACGTAATAAAATATAGGAATTAAGTTCTAATCAACGTTTTCACGCTGTGACTGTTACTATTGAAAGAACTGAATGTTGTGTGAATGTAATACCCTGTTGCCATGGTTTCAGGAATTAGGTACCTAATTGAGCAGAAGCTCCACAACATGTTAGTACAACTGTGCTAATGTTTTCACGCCTGAGAGAGTATAAGTTCCGCATCAGACAGATGAAAACAGACTTGGGAATATATCCCATTCGGTGGTTTTCAAACATTTCGTGAATTCTTCGTTAAAGACACACAAACAAAGCAGTAAACGTGAAGACCCACTTTGTAATAAGCGAAGTGAGTGGTAAAAGTATTTAAAAGCGTTTAAAATGTAATCAGGTGCTCATCCCTTCATCGGCATGGCAGAACTTTAAAACAAACATATGAAAGAAAAGGGAACTCTGCTGCAGATCAAGGAGTCTACAGGTCCCCTCCTCACTGAGCCAACTATCTATGCCTACCGCAGGGATACCCTGGTCATGATCCCATATCGCATACTACTTGAAAATTAAGACACACCTGTTGGTACAATACATGTACCATGCTTGAGCCTTAATACAATAACAGACTTTGCTGTCATGTGAACATCATTAGATTAAGAAAAATAAAAATCATGACGAATTTGTTTCTTCTGAAGTAGACGAGACAATGGAAATTTATCAAAGACATACGTAATATTTTCCAAAACATGTTCTAAGTGTCCCCCTTCATCCGTGATTGCAGAATTAAAAACACCTGTTGGCCCAAACAACGAGGAAAAAACAGTGACGGCCAGAACGTTTCATTTTGGTTATTTTTGTATATTTTCGCTGTCTTAACCGCCTTAGTCAGCATGACATGCACATCCCTTAAGACCCAGATTTACCCCATTTGTGAAACCTGTGAATACAACGGAGAGAGACCAACAACAGCAACTAAGACGAATATACAAGCCATCATCATCATGACCTCATACATATTCATAAGGCAGACTGTGACATCATGCATATTCATCAGGCAAATTGTGAACCATCTCAATGACCAGCCGCTGCATAGATGCGCTTCGTTCTTTTGTAGTTTCCAATACTTCTTCATGATTGGCCGCCCGCTGGTCGTCATAATCGGTCACGCACTCGTTGGTTACCATGGAGATTCCAAAACACCGCATTCCGCAATGTGTTGCGGCGATTACTTCAAACACAGTACTCATACCTGAAAATCAAGCAGACTTTGTGTTGAACCATTACCAGCTTTTAAAACGATGAAGATTAAAAAAATGTCAAAGTCGGTATATATGTTGCCATCAATTTTGTTAATTAAATACAGGGTTTTATTATTTTTTGTCCTTTTACGTACTTAATATTTCACCCCGAAGTCTTGAAACAAGTGTTCAAGCATAAGTTCCAACACATTCGGCAGAAAATAAGTAGAAAATTATAGACATTGCTAACACAATTTTAGAAATGTCCACTTGAAAATAGTTGTATTTATACATAATCAAAATAAGGTGACTATAATAAATGATTTTTTCAGGATTTGCCATTGTAATCTTAGTAAAGCTAGGACAGTGATGTTAAGTCTTGTTGTATCTACAATACAGTTTGCATCAAGAAAGCAACAACATGGAATACTGGTTGGTCTGTTAACATGGAATACTGGCTGGTCTGTTAACATGGAATACTGGCTGGTCTGTTAACATGCAATACTGGTTGGTCTGTTAATCACATGCAATACTGGTTGGTCTGTTAACATGCAATACTGGTTGGTCTGTTAACATGCAATACTGGTTGGCCTGTTAACATGCAATACTGGTTGGTCTGTTAACATGCAATACTGGTTGGTCTGTTAACATGCAATACTGGTTGGTCTGTTAACATGCAATACTGGTTGGTCTGTTAACATGCAATACTGGTTGGTCTGTTACACGCTATTTCCTCCTCCATTTAAAATTAACCACATCTACTAAATTAACATGGCATGTATTGAACTGTGTTAAAAATTAACCGACTTCTAATAGCAAAGCCAAAATGGAAAAATGATGTCTTTACAGTTTTTTCAGCGAACTCCACGACATATCAACAATCTGACCACTGGGTCTCTTGTGATCGGGTCACAGATTGCAACCAAATCATGGCGAGGTTTGATCACAACGTGACCAGTATGTCATCTGTTAATCAGATTGCGAGCAAGCCATGTAATTTCCTGACAAAACTTCCAAGAGAATTGTTATTGATGCAGCAATGACATAAGAACTAGATTGATTTTTGATGAACTCGACAAACCAACAGAGCTTCTCTAGTAATTTTATGGTATTGTAGATACCATGTCTTTGAAAAGAATGAACCTCATTCGTAAATGTTGCAACATTTGACCTCATTCCGTATGTCACTCACCTACAACATCAGCTCCCAATAATCTCAACATGTTACATTCTGCAATAGTTTCAAACGATGGTCCACCAAGCATCACATAGACCCCCTCCCTTACAGTGTCTCCAATACCGATTTCATTTGCCTTTTTTTTACAGAGCTCTCGTAATTTGCGATCATACGCTCCAGAAACAGCCGGAAAACGGGGGCCCCATCTGAAAAATGCATGTAATCAAAACATTGAAGGTGGCATGTTTTAATTCAAGGACATGAAATAATATACAATGCAGTCAAATACACTTTTTCAATTAAGCATCAAAAAGTCATAGTAGTTCAAGCTGCATTTCGTCCCATTTAGCTGTCTAAAAAGCAAAAATCGAATTTGGCCTTTTATTCTAACAAAATCAGTCTCATAATATTCGCTACTTTGATCGAATTCTATTTCTGCTACCATCATTAACATCAACGACTCACCAACGCACTTCAGAGTACTGTAATTATCCTCTTATTTCGCACACTCACCTCATTTCACGTACAAAATTATTTGGAAATTATGTTTCTCACTTATTTCGCGCAAGGCTACAAGGTGGAAATTTCTTGCTTTAAGTAATTCACACACAGTCAGTTTTAAGAGGTAGAATACAAAAACGATATTAGAGTGCAGCTTGAAAACCATGTTTCGATATTAGTCAAAGCTTCCTCAGGTCAATTTTGCACTTCAGAAAATATCAGTGCAAAGCCCTGTTATAAATCCCAGAAATACCCGCTTCTTTAACTGTGTGCAAATAAGGTTTGAACACTGTACATTTACCACTTAATCACCCATTCATATTGAATATCTCATGGTGATGTAAACATGAAGTGAAAGTATCATTCGCTCAATTTTTTCACAAATGACACTGGCAGGTTAAAGTACTTTAAACTTTTACAATTAATTGCAGTCCGCAAGTTGCATTTTGTTAAATATGCGCACAGGCAGTTGATAATGCCTGTTTACTCAGCTAATTTCATACATCTATCAACTACGGGGTCTGCATATTCGATTTGTTTTGCACACCCTGACTATCCGGAAAATATGATTAACTGAATTATTGCGAGATAAGAGGAGAATTACTGTAACCAGTTATGGAGGAGGTGCTGGAATTGCCGAGATGCATTAATGCAGTGGAGGATTTAGAGGGAGCCAAGGGGCCATGGCCCCCCTAAAATTCTCCCAGATTCCATTAGGCAGTTCGGAGGTGCGAATGTCTGACGGGCAAAGCCCTGGCTAATATGCTGCCCTGGCCCCCCCAACTCAAAATCCTGGATCCGCCCCCGTAATGCGGTGTCAAAAGTAACAAAACAATCATATTGGATAGGTGACCTTTTTGTACCCTTGCCACGAAGGCCAGCCTTCCTAGCTAAGTTACTTGACGTCATTTTTACAAAGAACCACGGGTGAGAACAGAGTAGAATCGGCTAATTCCTGCTAGGAAATGGTCTACTACAGGCACCAGACTCACTTGTCATCATTTGGGCCCACCAGAGGGTTCCTACATGCAAACCCAGGCATGCTAATATGGTCCTTCATGATCATGAAATCTCCCACCTTGTACTCAGGGTTTAGCCCACCCGCAGCGTTGGTCACAAACAGTGTCTCCACTCCCAACAGCCGCATCACCCTGACAGGCAGAGAAATCTACAGAAAAACAACAAGTAATAGACAGTGAACAAGAAAATTTAAAAATTGAATACATTAAAACCTCCTCAATTTAGGAGATAATATGAGGCAATTATTTTTGTCCAAAATCAACAACATAGCAACCGCGATTTTCTCTTATCTCTTTTGACATTGATGACAGATTTTAGGCAGATCATTTGACTTTACAACAGTTTAACTTTTTCTTCTTCAACCGACTGCTCGCATTAAGACAACAAAAGTTATATAACGGAAAATACTCAATCAGTAGCAACCAATATTTTAATTGCCAACTGGGATAAAAAATCAATTCTCATTACTACGGTGTGGCTACACTTCAAACACAACCAATTACATTACAGATTCAATTCCTACAGGTCTTAATAGAATTCATTTTGAAGCTGTTTTGAGAACATGCAGCAGCAGACTAAAAAATATTTGTAAGGTGAGATGCTTCGACTGAATTTTTTTTTAATTTTGATTATGTCAATTTCTGTATAATCTGATCATGGTATTCAATCTCAGTGCAAACTGAAACGGAAACCTAACCTTATATCTAAACAAAACGTAAGTGAACCCTTTGCGTGAGTTTGAATGTGATAAATTCATGTTATCAACAAGCAACAATATGAAAAAAAGATTATTAGGAAATGAAATGCACTAACCATTTGTGGTGGATATCCTTCATACGGATGGAATCGTCCCTGCATACAAACAACGGTCTTTCCACCGAGAACGCCAAATACAAACTGGCCGACATGTCCAGGCACTGTAATGATACAGGTTAATTTTGATGCATTTTCGACTCTTACTATGGGTACGCATCCTTTCCCCATATCACAAACTCTCCCAGCACACCAAAAGCCCTTGCCACGGAACTTGAACCACACTTGGGTACTCTTACCTAAGACAATTTTCAGTGCAAATGACAAAAAACACATAAAACCTGGGTTGCACACTTCGGTTACAAAAAGCAACTATTAGTCCAGCCTCTACTACAGTGTTTCAATTTAGACAACATAGTGTTGTGGAATTGGTCTCAAACTGTTTCTTAGCCAAACTTTACATGATTTCTGGCTTTGTAAGATGAGGCTCTTCAAGTTGACTTTTTGAGTCATTTCATTGTTGAGCATGGTGACACAGAATAACCAACTGTCATTTCTTTGCAAGACAAAAAATCACTTCTCATCTGAGTAAGGACCAGTTTGAGACAATTCGATAACAGCACAGGGACTAATTCATACTTTAATTCCTTTGATGGAACATACCGTAGGTTTAATAACGTGTTAATTGCACTAAAAATTGTCTGCGGTAAGAGTTTCCGCGGCAAACATTTTGTGCGTGGTTAGGCTTTGTGGAGCGTGGTAAGATTCAAAGTATGCATTGCAGAGAGAGTGAAATATACCAGTTTCACCAAAAAAGCCTTCACAAAAGGTAAAAATCCTCTCTACTATAAAAAAACCTATAAACTCATTCAACGAACACTGAGCAAACAATTTGTAATTGGATACCTTCACTTTCATGGATTACAATTCTTTAAATATCTTTTAAAATACAACTCTTCAACTTATGAAACCTTATATTTTTCAAATTCTTGATGATCACAGAAACCTAATGTGCACATGAAAATAATGCCTTACTGTTTGTAGTCATGTGATTGTGTTTCCTTAAAAATTGTGATTTTTCCAAGTTCGGCGCGGGCTAAGTCGCAGCTGCCATATACGTGACAGATTTCGCATGCAACTCAAAAATTTCATCTGTAAATTGTATTATGTACAATCCGGGTGTCTGGATAAAAATTAGCAAAGCCTATTTAGACCAAAAACCCAGTCGTCAAGAACCTAGACCTTGAATATTTTTTTAATGGCTGCCTTCCCCTCCAGTTTTTCAGAAATAGTTTTACATTTGTGCTGGATTTTAGCTGATTCTCAATTTTAAAAAGGCTGTCATGCTTCCAACCTTTGACTGATTGAATCCCTGAGTCTCAAAAACTTTCTAGCCATCTCGGCATAACGATAATACAAAATTCAAACACCTAAATGGCCAAACTCCGCTTAATAACTGCTATCAGTATGCAGTTTGTTTTTTTTTTGGGGGGTGGGTTAACCATCACCAGCTGTACTGCGTTGTTGGACATGGAGCCTGAACTTTAAGTGACCTGAAGGTGACATGTTTCAACAACCTGGGTTAGCCAAGGGCCATGATTGCAAAAATAAAAGCAAATAAAAAACAAATTTGTTGATGAAATTGGGAGTATTTTTTATGAAAAAAATCCAACAAACTGTTGAAGTGCTGCCCGAGACAAACTCCTGCAATTCTCTTGAACTTTGGGTGTTTTATTCATGCTTCTTTGTGGCTAAACATGTCCCAAGTCAGCTACATTCATTCACTTTCACTGTCAAAAGTACGAACTACTGTATTAGATCATACTGCAAGCGATTTCTGAGAACTGGACATTGCTCAATTCACTAAAATCAAAATTCATGGACCATCATTTTCTAGCACCGAAAACAACTCAACACTCAGTCTTCTGGAAGAAGGCTTGTTCTAAGACTGAAAGTTAGATAAAGCTTCCTACCTGTCATATTGAAACACTGGTAAGTTATGAATGCAGAAAAAATTCCTCAATTTGGGACCAGAAAGCGTTGCTTTTTAATTTTTCTTACTACTTCTCATTACATTACTGCAAGAATTTAAAAAAATTCACAGTGGTTTGGTGACACCTGTATGGCACATAACAGGCTACCAACAAAGCAAAGTTTTCTTTACAATTATTTCTGTAGAGAAATATCAGGAAATAAAAATAAAATTCTACACCATCATTTCTAAAATCAATTAGTCTATTTTCACCAACCTTTAACATATTTACATTGCCCTGAGGTTAGAAAACAAGTATTTCGTCTGAATTTGGCAAATATTGAGACAACTCGATTTACGTGGTGACACATTATCCACTTGTTACACCTCAAGGGTAAATCAATTTCCTTAGTTTGTCTTTAGATCTGAAGAAACTGAAAGCCAATGTTTGACAAGATGTGATAAGAGAACGTTCACCACACACAAGAATTATTTTCACTTAATGAAGCAAATTCATTTTCAAAAGAGTGAGGTATGCTTTCAAATCCAGGGTCTGGACCAATTTCAAGTCGCAGAGTAGTTGCAAATATCTGACCAGGGACATTGTATTTTTTCAGCACCTTCTGCAGTGCATTAACAACACATGTGTTGTTGCAATTGGCACTCAATCAAACTACAGTCATCATACTTCCATTCTATGCAACAATAAATTTCAAAAGAACCGTGTCTCCTAGCTTTAAGAGTCATATCACGGCATTGTTTACCTACGCAGGCGAAGCGACAGGCATGGCGGCAAACTCAAATCACTCGAATGATGGAAGTCCACACTAAGTGGAAGTACTTCATAGTCTCAAACCAAGACTAGCATAAAAGTCTTGTGTAGACCTCAAAAAGGAGGCCATTTGGTCAGATTTTTTGCAGTACTAAGATACAATTTTTATGGGTACCTTAACATTACAAATTGTTTCCAATCATCACAGTTGTATTGCAAGCCAACATAAAATGTTACTTAATGATTGATAATCTGGGTTGCGGGCAAGATGATCACAGCTTGTGTTGATTGGCCAGAGTGGTAAAATTTCATGTTTAGCTGATTCAGGTTCACCAGTTGACTTAAAGGAGAATGCCACCCGATTTAATTAGTCTTTTTTGTCGTCTTAATCGGTCAGAATCCACATCGCCTCGCATACAGTCGACCTTACCTTGCCAAGAGGTGTCGCGTTAACCTGTGAGGAAGGTGAGAAACGACGCGGCGTCAGTGGTTCATCTGCAGAGTGAATGCCGCTATGTTGCGGTGCATCGTTCCCGCTTGTCCGAACTATGCAGCTGCGAGGGAAGCGGGTATATTGTTTTTTCGACTTCCTCGAGAGACCGAAATGCTTAGGAAGTGGCTCATGGTAGTGAAGAATGAAAAGTACACTGTAAATAGCAAGTATGAGGCCGTGATTGAAACATCTCCGTGTCTGTGGCCTGCAGTCGTCGACAGTGCCTGACGAATGCCGGCTTACCAAATAACTATCCAATCCATACGTTCCGTTGTCTGAGCTTGTTCACGGCGCCTCTCTAGTATTTCTTCATCATTGTATTCCTGTTTGAATTGATAGCCTGTGAAATTTAACGATCCACCTGCGAAGTCTTCATAGGAATCGACTGATGAGCTCTCGTTTAAGTCGGGATTGCCAGTTGTCATTTTGATGTTTATTACTGAGTGTTCTGTTTCAAAATGAATTATTCTCACCCTAACCAATACTTATATAAAACTGAAACAAAGTCTGCCTCATTAGACACAATTTGTAATGCCTTTGGAGTGTTTGTGAGTGCAAATGATTCGAGAAGCCAGCCGCGTGAATAAATCACTGCGTTACCGGCTTTAGGTGCAATAAAACTAATTGACGGGATGACACCGAGGCCATGTGAGCTCATGCTAATTTAGTGTTTGCTGGCAGAAACTGTTGTGAAACAACTCAGTCGATTTCCACCCCACGGCCTGGTGTTAGGGGAGTCTTTATTTACATTTACATTATTAAAATAATGATTGTCAATGTACAATTTCTGCCCTGACGGTGTAATGGCCAAAGCGGAACCTAAATTCGCGGCTCCCGACGCGGAGTAAGTAGATTTGCAGTTTCGTGGGTAATTCACCAACATAATCGCGTGCGCATTACGAGTATAGTATTTTCTTGACTGGAAGTTCAGTTTCCAACTTTGGCTGGTTTATATTCCTAATGTCTGATTAGTTTCCAAGCCACTGGCCGGGATGACGAGTCAATCCGGCTGAACGCGACGGGCCTGATCAGGCTCCGAGCCACTGGCCAGAATAACAAGCGTCTTAGAACTCAAAAAATCACAAGACAGTCTAAACAACACAGATCTGGGTTCTCCTGTCTGTATCTCATGGTAAATACTTCGAATTTGTCTCCGAACAGAACAGAAAATCCTGCTACGGACATTATTGGCCTGCCGAACTTTGGAGGCTATGGTATGTCCAAATACCAATAAATCCGTAACAGCGAAATAAAACAACACGTTTTTATAAGAACTTGGTGTATTTTTAAGGGTTTCACATCGAAGTTTGATGATTTATTGGTGTTAAACGATGAATTCAAGCGATAAGCTGACACCAGTTACCCATGTTGTGAACTGCTGAACAGACTGCGTGTGAAACCAATTTCGTCACTGGATAATTTTAAAACCTCCGTCTGCCGTCAGGTGTCAGGTAACGCAACCGTACGTGCCATTATGGAGTAGAACTACTCGATCTTAATTGATACAAATTAGGTTGTTTTTTGGGTGGCATGCTCCTTTAATCCTTGATTGACCAATGAAGTACCCGATGCTAGAGATGTTCACCAGACTTGAAAGTTTTTAGGGTTTAGGTTCGAGATTAAGACAGTGAGACAATTTATTTTATATAAAAGTAATTATTGAGCACGTAAAGAACAAGCCACAGGAATTTTTTCAAGAGAAACTTTCACAGCATCCTTAACGTGCATCAATTTGACCAAAGCACTTGTGGCACTCGTGGAAGCTTTTTGACAGGATGTCTTTCAATCACATGAACCACAATATTTGAACTGTACAAAAAAGCAGAGAGTTTACCCTTATACTTTTCCTTTAGTGTTTTTAACGACTTAATGACATTAATGTGGCAGATTAGCCCTAGAATTCTGGTATTTTTTAATTTGGATTTTCACTTTTCTCAAGTTGTATATTTAGCTAAGCCAATATATGACGAGTCTGTCAGGTAGCACCTAGCCTTGCGACAAATTCTTTGAACTTTAGTTTAGTAAACTTAGATCTCGAAGATCAGGGGTGGCCAAGACAACTGTCTGGTTTAGGTTAAGTGTTCACGTTCGGGTAAGCCCCCAACCCTAATATCTTGGTTTAACGACGATCCCCCAAATTTCCAGGCTCACCACTTAAAGCACCCAGGCATTAACCTAAAAGTTTACATTAAAAGAAAAGGCCAAGCCAAAATTAATTTTTTTTTGTATCACAGTATTAAACACCTTTAACCTCAGCAATATAAATGACATTAACAAAATACGGTACAACAGTATGAGATAACGCCTCTCCCACTGCCATACTACCTGGGCCCCCAAGGTTAACAGATTTTACTTGAGAAATTCAAAAAATGTTTAATCCTCTCTTGTGACATTCCAAACCTGGAGCTGTGCAATGGGATTGGTCAATTTTTAGTAGAGTATCGTTTACATATTTGATATAACCATGGATTTGTTAAAAACAAACAAGACCGACCGAAAGTTAGTGGTCAGTCTCACAATCTCACCAGTGCTCACTGGAAAGTTGGGTATTTCCTTGTAGGGAATGAACTCTTTGTCTTCCAAAATGTCTGCTAGCCCACCCAGTCCTGATCCACATATGATACCTAGCTTCGGCCGATGAGATGTCCTCTCTATGATGATGTTGGCAATCTTTTCGATTTCTTCATAGTTGTGACTGTGAAGCAGAAAAGAAACATTGTCTAAAGGTACAGGTTACAAAAACGGTGCGCACTCATCCCAAATAAATTGAAAATTTAGGGAGGTCATTCTAGCAACATCAGCCACGTAAACATCCACCATGCGGATGTATTAGTGGACCAATAATTTGTTGCTTGTTGGCCTACCACATCGCTGCACACATCACCACATCCCATATTCCAATAACAGGGTGACCCTCATCACCAACACTAATAAATTGATCCTTTTGTTGCAGTAAGCGATGTAGTCAATTCAAATTTCCATTACTCTGTACTCTGGTCTATATATCCAGTTTCGTTTTCATCTATCTTAGGTCGCAAAAATCTACCATGTCAAAATAGCCAACTTGATCAAGCACTACATTGACATAGATGATCAATCACCTGGTCAATGTGCTGAATGGAGAGCTGTGCCTACTGGTTTCAGAAGTCATTGACCTCAGATAGGACAATAGGAATGCTGGATGTTAGCCAAACAACTTGTATTGTGCCAAACTGGTTCTTCCTTTGTAGGTTGGATGTCTATGGGCAACACTTGTATTTGGCCACTGAGCCAATGAGATTAATTTTCCCTTGCAAAATTGTTCTCACCCCAGTCGCCAGAGCCTTTTCATATCAAGTTAAATCCAGCACTAGCGAAGTGCCAACAAAAACTACAAAGTTAACTTGAGCATTCCTATTATCTTTGGTAGTTAACAAACATCAGAGTAATCGCTAGATGATGGGTTTGTCACCAAAGTTATCACAAGCAATATCACCTTCATTATTGAGACAGCAGTGATCCCTATCAGTAATTTTGACAGAGACTTAAGTTGAGCATTTGCCACAGCAATGATTCACTGTTACATCCTTCTGCTAACTGTGTAGTTAACTTGAACCATTGACTTCAATGTTTGACTGAATCTAAGCGTTCCCACTGACCTGGGAGTAATATACATATTGGTCCTAGCACTGACCGACGCTCTCCTAAACACCGAAGTGTCAACATTAGTGGGAAAGGCCTTTAATACCATGACTTTCCCATTTAGGGAACTCCGGCCAATTGCAACTCCACTGCGACTCCACTTACCTTTCTCATTGACTGGCGAAATCAGGGTTAGTGTCTGCAGTTTTATAGATTAAACACCAGATGACATATTTGAATTGCTCTTGGGCTAATGGATTCGAGATCAATAAATATCTATCGCCATTTACGAAGAATAACGCCAGACTGGTCAATGTTATTCTCTGTTATATGTACGTTATCCTATTCATTTACGTGCAACTACTGAGAGTGGGAATAACGAATGTCTCATTGGCTCTCGCATGATTGATGTCGCAACCTCTAGCGATTACTCCAGCTGAAATAGACTTAATGTTTTCCACTGCAGCAGAGTTGCTGTATTCGCCCTAGTAAGCGCCCATGCCCCTGTAAGCACCCCCCACGCGTTTTCAGACTTTGCAAAAATAAGCGCCCAATCCATGAACTTGGAATGCCGTGTACATGCAAAAAATGCCTTACCTACAGTTCTAAAATTCTACAGCAACGTCTTCAATTTATCAATAAAAACCGACAGTCCTGAAAAAATCATTGTGCGCGGAATTTGTAGACCACGAGCCTCGCCGCTATATCAGTATTTAGCCGTGACTATACACTTCAAACTTCTGCCGTGCTTCAAAAAGAACGCAAGCGCGAATTGAAGACCAAGAAAAACTTGACCTTTGTTCAGTTAAAAGCACGTGGCCAGGAAGTGCGCTACTGACAAGTATCTGTCATCGAAGATTAGTCTTCGGGAACTATCTATTCATGAAACGGGTAGCATACATCGGTAAGAAATAAGTACTGGCACTTATTTCTTCTTAGTGTGTTTCTGAATCTGGGAGTAATGTGAACATTATAGTCCTAGTTTTGAATGCAATATATTTTAAACGAGACCACTAGTACAGTGTAATTTCTCACATGAACTGGAATGTGTTACGACACGGCTGGGTAATAACACAGAGAACGTATTTTTTTATGTTACATTGGTGAATCACAAAGTAGTGCAAAGTAGAAATCCATGTGCCTTACATTTTATCGTCTGCAAAACACCAACAACCAAACAATGCTGAAATTGCGTGAAGGTGACAATATAACATCCAAAGCAGCAGCATCGTGTACACGTACCTACTTCCCAGTCGGAAGTACACGCATACAGCTTCTTAAGCAACCCATCTTTGGCAGTGAATTCCATCCACGTTCATTCAAACAGAGACAAACCCCAACTCAAGAAACCACGCGGTGAGAGTGACTATAGATTCTGACTAGCTGTGCTGTCTCAAGGTCAATTCAGTGCTCACTTGGGGAAGCCCTGCTAACTGTGTTACTGGGTATTGATAAACATTTCTTAAGTTTTAGTATTACAACTTCAAAGACTATTAAATTCTAACTAGAACGTTTGTTAGGAAAGCTAAATGCAATTTACAATTATCAGGTTTAAAATGAAATTATTTACAAAAAGTAATAGGGTTTAATTTGTATTGCGCAAGCGGGCTTTTATAAAAGTTGCGTCATGCGGTTGAAAGTTTTAGACACGTCGAGTTTTTTGGCAAAAAGATCGTTTTTATGGTTCATGTGAGAAAACAAATCCTACACTCATCTCAGGCTTATGACATGGGCAAAACCTCTCGGAAATTTCTTCAAAATCCCACAGAAAGCCTCGGGATACTTTAAAATGGGCGCCTACGGTGTAGTTAAGAACATTTACACGTGCACAATCAATAAACAGCACGCCCAAAGCCACGGTAACATTGAAAGTTTTAAATATTCTTTTCTTGAAGTTAATTACAAACAAGACCATCCCGGATTACTTTGCAACACTCGAATCCCGCTGTATTTACCCACAATGCCTCAAACATCCATTGGGCATATTTGCTGCCTCGTTTTCGTGTTATTAGTTGTAGTCTGATCCTTTGCAAGTTTTTCTCAGTTGCATTACTCAATTCATCCTTCCAATGTCAACAAAGTATTATTGCTGTACTGTGGGCAGCAATTCCGACAAGAGAAAGTTTGATAAACTGGACAAATACCCGCGGAAGTGTGATGGGTGAAGTTCTTCACCTTCCCGACATCAATGCGGACCAAGTGGGTAAAATAAGTTCATCGGATTAATTTTGAGCCAAACAGAATTCCGTTTCTTGAAGACACCCGTTCAATTCTATTATTTTTTAACAGCAGAAATCGGGAATATTTCCACCGCCCCTCGCCGTTTTACAACATGATCTGCGAAAATGTGCCGGATTTCCAAAATGAGATCACGCGTTTTCATATCTCCGGGACAAAGAAGAGTTCTATCATCGTGTAATCTGAGACTTCCCTATTGCCAATGCAATGCCTTTGTTGAACTTATTTCTAAACTAACATGCCCATGTGGCAGTGAAATCCCCGCCATAACCTGGGGTAACACTAATACCTGCCTATACTTGAAGACGATATATTCCTAATGGATCAACAAAACATTTTAAATGAGTTAGCGCCTTGTGACTTAATTGTACTCTTTTCTTGGAATGTGTATCAAACGTAACTTCAAGCCTTGGGATTAGTCCACCAGTGTATAGGCTATGCAAGGATGGCATACAAACAAATACCTCGTTTACACTGCAAAATTTAATTCTGCTTACCGTAGCCCTCTTTGTGGCTCAAGTCAGTTTGCAGAGCATGTAGTACCAGCTTAGTTGTAATCAACTCATTAAGCCAAATTTGCTTGAGGAGATGTGTTCAAGCTGAATTAAGTGTTAGCCGATACATACCGCTAAGTGTAAAGAAGCAACATAAGTTTCATTCAGCAACATCTATGAACACCGTTGTTTTGGTTCATGTTTGACACGAAATTGAGGAAAATTCATCAAAATCTAACCCAAACATGAGAGGTACCTGAGACTGTTGACAAGCATCAGGCACACCTGGGACTGTTGCTAAGCATCAGAGACACTTGGGACAGTTGCCAGCACTGTTTGTTGTCTGCCCCTTGACAAGTAAGATATCATTCCCTATATAGTACGGTAATCAAATTAGGGACTCTGAAAATTTAATTATTTTGCTCATGGTCGAAGCTTGTCCCAAATTCTAGAAACACTGGAAGTCCCAAATTCAAGAATCATCGGAAAACCAAAATTACAAACTCTGAAGATTGAAAACACAGTGTTCGAAGTTTAAGAAATACAACGAATACCAAAATCGCCCTTTCGAAAATTCAAGAATGAAGAAAACTTTTTGCGACAGTTTCTGTGTCCCAAATTCTAAAGACTCCCAAATTGGAGAATTTTTATTGTAGGCTGCCAGTATGATGTCCCCAGTCACTGGTTTTCTGGTGATACTGTTAAAGTAAGCAATTCAACAAAAAATCAACTAAATGACATTCAAATGTTTTCCTATAGTGAGGAACTTTGATACGCAATGAAAAAATAGATTCTATTTGTTATTTCTCATTTCGTTATGGCCTAAACATAATGTTCTTGAATAAAACCAGTCATGTTTTTGGAATTAGTAAAGCAATATGAAGTAGTAACTGCATATCATTTAGTCATTTATAGGCAGCATTAACTATTTAGCAAACTTGATGACAAACAGCGCAATTTGTGTAGAACTGCTTCTCCTAAATAATACAGTATAAACACGTTATGCAACATGTGTTTGTACCAGTGTCTGATGGATTCTTGATATCTGCACGTTATGCAACATGTGTCTGTACCAGTGTCTTATCGATTCTTGATATCTGCATGTTGTGCAACATGTGTCTGTACCAGTGTCTTATCCATTCTTTATATCTGCATGTTGTGCAGATACATGTTGTACAGGTACATGTTGTAAAGGTACATGTTGTGCAGGTACATGCTGTGCAGGTACATGCTGTGCAGGTACGGTATATTTCGTGACGTAATTGCCACAAATGCAAAGATGCAAGCCGTACTACATAACGAGATATTAAAATGCTGTTATCGGCAATGTTAAAGGGAGGTAACAAAACAACGAGAAACCGGTAAAATGTACATTAACATGGCCTGAAGTATCACCCTTGCAAACCTCTTTAATTGAAGATTGGGTGTGTACAATATATCTTTCCAAACCAACACAAGACAATTCCACACACATTCGCCAACCATCCTGTTTTTCACGGGTTCATCACCCTTTGTACCACATTCTACCACAGCATCAGAATGTCCTTTCTTGCAAATGAGACGAAATTTATGAATATATATTTTTGTGCTTCTCATGATTCACCCAGCTTATATTCTTGAGCCCTACTTCACAGACATGACCAAAAAAAGAAAAAATTCATCAGGATGTTTCTGTGAGTTGAAGAATTGTCCCTGACGTGTTCCAGCCAATTAAAGATGTCCTGCTTTTTCATTCTTGAATGTTGTCAACAATGGTCCCTGTACTAAAAGGGGTACCAGGGAGAGAAATAGGGTCACCAGTATGAAGACCTCAGGATAATGGGTAGCAAATCTGACATCTCGCTTTATACTGCCGTTAACACTTCAAAAGTTGACACTGATCAGCTGACACAGTTGTTCCAGTGTGTAAACGGGACTGACACAAAAATTGACAACGCGGTGACAAATTTTGCTCCCCCCCTTGTGAGATCAGAGCAATTTGCGCTCGAACATCATGCTCCATGTCAATTATATGTCTTAACGTGAAACTGGGGCAAGGCGGAAAGGATCATCTCTACTGCACTTGCCTAATGACATACGTACTCTACAACTCTCGTCATTTGTAAACCTGCGCATGTGCGATCCAGTCTCTCCAGCCTACAATTTTCGTCTTGCCACAGTTAGTGGGTTGCGTGTGTAAATGGCCGCTTGACACGGGTCAGTTTGCTCCGTGTCAGTTGCGCCGGGCCAAAAGTTGATGTCTAAATGGGACTTATGGTATAGAGGTGGGTTTGATAATAATTATATACAAGAATGTATCAAGATCCCCCCCACTGGACAATGAGGTCATTCGGTGAATGTTGAATATGTTTACCATTTAAAGTCTGAATGTTCACAATGAATGACCACAATGAATGACCACAATGAATGACCACTGACAAAGTATTAACAACAATAACATGGCCACCCAGTGAGTAAACATTCAACATTTTCAAATTATTTTTCCATGAAAATACTTGTAGGTACTATTTTGACAATAAAATGCGGTTTGCCTTGATTCCAATTGATACACAAAACAATTAAACATTGGTTTGTATGTTTACATCAAAGTTCTTGGTGTTAACTCTTAAAATTGTTTCATAGTTAATCTAGGTCATGTAACCAGGTCATCCACAAACTCGGTCAAAAATCTAGACTTAGATATCAATCAGCAGCCCTACAACTTTGAGAATCAGAGCAAAGATTTAAAGCAATTCAATCTTTAGATGGGGATGTCGCCGTCATGCATTGGCATCAAGACGTGAAATTTAAAGTAATCCTGTTACTTTCTCCACTAAAATTTTAATCACAAAAATTCTGTATCAGAATTAAACTGTATTCTGAATTAAACCAAATGTGCCTGCGCTAATATACCAGCAAAATTTTAATTCATGATTTACCACTGGTTTTGTACCCAATTAATAATAGCCTGTCAATGCCTACCCATTACAGGAAATAGGAGCGTCAAAAATACCAGTATTCCGGCAGTCCCAGGAATCCTGGGGGACAGGAACCTTTGGGAAATTAATAACTTTATTTTTCCCTGAAATAATTACATGATTTCGAAATACATGGGAAGACATTATTGAGTAGGCCCTGGCCTAGGCTTAGGCCTACTGAAAGATTCCTGTGCCTGTGGTTGTGGTTACATTTTTGAGATATCATGTAGACCCAAAGAAGAAACTTTCTACCAGTACACTTCGGACTTGTCAAACAGTAGCAGTAGCTTATTAGCATAGCAGGTGGTTTGGAACAGGCACACTGGTTGCACTGGGGGTATCCGTGCACAGGGCGATATTGCCTACCGGTGGACATTACTGTGTCACCCGTGAACAAGGCGTGCAATCCAATATTTTGACGTCATTCGAACACACCTCCAACTTGAACCAATCACGGAATAGCAACATCGAGTGGACATCGGGAGTCTTAAACTTGACCTTCGTCTAAATAAATGAGAATAATGAATGAAAAAATCGTATGAATAACTCTAGTGCCTGGATTTTCACTTACTGCAACTACTTCAGAGTTGTAAATGTGAATACGAGTCGGGGCATGGAACAGTAAACAACAAGACATCGGTCGTAGCCGTGCGTAGGCCATGCCAGGGTCGTATGTCAGTAGGTTGTTGAAAATCAGTGATGTCACAAAAATCGCCGCTCAGTAAAGTGTAACTCACCCGTTATGGACCACCAATCCATTCCTTGACATCTTGAACAACCTTCGCTTGAACCAACTCTAACGAAACAACTGTACACGCGCCTCGCTCTCGAATTCTTTACTGATTGTCAGACTCTGTTTACGCCGTGTTATACTGTGAACCTTACTACGCAAGTCAACAATGTCAAATGTTTATCATGTATTACTACGCTGCTTACTTACGTTTGACGAAATGGGGTGATATAGAAATTCACGAATTTGTGCTTTCAAGACACAAATAAATTTATCGGTACAATCTAATGAGGGTATAGGTTTGCATACTTGGTGGACACAAAGTCATGACATAAGTAGAATCATTCTTTGTCTCGGATGCATACATAGCAGCAAATTGACACAAAACCAGTCTGAATGGTAGCTCTATAACTGGAGTTTTGAAAAACCACATGTGGTGACCGTTTCGTGGGGTCAGTTTAGTCTCGATGTTTTTGATATCGATTGTATTTTTAAGTAAACAATTCTCATGTTAAAACTTGCACCAATTCCATGAAATCTGATTTAGAATAACATTTAATACAATTAAAAACACTAAAATTGACCCACACCGATACTGCAAATAACAAATTTCCGCCGTAGGTAAGAACAAGTCATAAAACCGCAGTTTTATTTTTCACATTAAAATGGAAAGTTAGTGTTAATACAGGGCCGTAGGAAGCGATTAAACCGTGGCAACCGACATAGGCGTGGGGCCGGGAACAGTCGAGAAAAGAAAGAATGCGAAATACGGATAAGAGAGAAAATTCAAGAGGACATTTAACAACTCTGCATCAGTGACCTTGGCCAGGACAATTGTCGTTAGGGTCTCCGCTTTTGCAGCACAGGTCGTCTAAACGCTCTTGAAAACGTGCACGAAATCAGTCATACACATATTTCGAAAAATCGAGAAAGTTTGTAAAGCGACGCTTTTGCGGAGAGTACTTATTAACTGAATGTTTAAATTCCATAAGTTAATTTTGCGAATGCAAAGCCGTATATTTTTTCCAGATGCCCCACTCTGGCAAGGGATAACGGAGAGAACTTTCGCTTTATTTTTTCTCGAAACTGTATAATAAAATTTTTATTTGAGAAAAATTGATGACTTGACAGATAATGTCAATTGCTGCGCATATCCTATATTTAAAAATATAGATATCTTCATATTTAGGGGCCCGCCCTTGAAGGAGGCCATTGATGACATTCAAGTGGCCACCCTTTTAGTCACGGGGTTTTTATTAACAAATTCTTAAGGGACCGCTCACGGAGAGAGGGCCCAATGTTGGAATCGATTACCTCTATTTTCCTGTTTTTAGTGAAATCGTGCAACCGGCTTTCGTGTTGAAGGAGGTCACTTCACTCCCTGCATCGTTTTGGGACCACACGACGGTGGAATGAACTGTCACCCTTTTTTTCCAAGCTTAATGATGTTTAGCCTTTCATCTTAAGATGTCCCATTTCAGACGGTACTCTCTCTCGGTGGAGCAGTTCGGAGAAAATGTCCCTTTGTCCCTATATACATGTAAATCCGACACTGCCAAGTATTCACAATAAAAGTTGAGATTCCAAATTCATCAAAAAAAAAAAACACAAAACATTCATGCACAGCACAGCCACTNGGGGGGGGGGAGTTGTTTGGCCAAATCGAAATGGTTTGTGCCTCCTCCATCTCGTGGTCATGAAAAGTGGAACCGTATCATTCCAAATTTTCTCAGTAAAGTAGGCCTATTACCAAACTGACGGTGCTGCCTTTCATATGTGTTACTGGGAGGCAATTCTTTTTCAAAACAATCATTACTTGCATAAAGTGGTGGTTCACTGTTTTAATGCCAGATCATTCATCATTTTATTCGTTAGGCCTACGCACCATTTTAAGAATCAAGGTCAGGCCCTACACCAACCCAACCCGGCTCACTTTTACTTGGTAAACTGTGGGTAATTTAACAAATAGAGTGAATCTCATAATTTCAAGAGAAAAGACGATCTTAATATCTTTTCAAAGTAAAGAGGGAATGACACTAACTCATGTAGTGGTTGTTGGGACCATCCAAAATGAACATTCTCAAATTTTAGAATGTTTCGATTCCCTGCAATGTTGCTTTGACTTTGTTTTAAAGGAAATGTATGTTTTTAAAATTAAATTGGTTGCAATTGCAACAACCAATGAAGTCGGAGGTCGTCTCTATACCTCCAGGGTCTTTATTTACAGAGGCCTATATTATCACTGACTTTGCATACGATGCGACCAGCTTGAAGATACCCGGACTAGCTGTTCCACCGACAGCTCGGTGTCCCGCCCGGTTGCTCGAAACCGAGCCTGGTAGTCAGTTGATTCGCAAAAATGACACACACACACACACACACACACACACACACACACACGCACACGCACACGCACACGCACACGCACACGCACAAATGGTGAGTGAACCAGTTAGGCACTCACCGGTAAGGTCTAAATCAAAAGTTGGGGTTTGTTACGGCGGGTTTAAAACGCTATTAAACAGCATTGAGATTTTTATAATTTGGTACTGTGATCGAATGAAAGTTACGAGAATAGAACAAAGAAGTATTTTTATAATTCTGGCATGTTTTGTAGCAACAGTTAAGGCAGAACAAATTTTTCGAAAATTTTCGTTGATAAATCTATCAAATGATACAGTACAGTTAGAGTAGCGAGCACTTACGTCAAGGTTGCGTTCTGTAGATGCCAGAATCTCGCCAAAACGCTGTGATGCAAGTCTTTGTGGGATATGTATCACAAGCGAAACACGTGATGCAACTGTTTTTGAGATATGTATCACAAGCGAAACACATGATGCAAGTGTTTGTGGGATATATATCACAAGCGAAACATAGGGTCACACTAGCTTTTCTTCTAAGTTACATGTATTTTATTTATTTTAAAAACCGTAAGTCTGTCCGCAAACTTGCGTGTAGACGATTTTTTAAATAAATAACTTGAGTCATCAAATCCGGCGCTGACAAATGAACTGATTTTAATTTGCGCTGTGTTAGCTTACAACTGCACGAGCTGACCACCCACTAAAGCGCGTTCCTGATACACGAGCTTGAAATGCGCGTTTCTCTTTTTGTGAATCAAGATTTTTGTACGTTTAATTAAAATATTAATTCCAAGGATGTCTAGCTTTTGTCAACAACAGGAAACACATTTATTTACCGCGTTTTTCTTGTTAGTGCAGACTGTGCTGATCGGGTACACAACTACTGAATCTTCAACAAAATCAAGTGAGTTTTTCAAAATGTTCTCTTTGTCGCAATTGATCGACAGCTAAGACAGTTAATTACTATTCGTTCCCTAAATCTTTGAATAAATACACAAAACGTACCGAGAGTGGCGTAGATGAAGTAATATCCCACTCGACATTATTCCTTCGGTCTCGGTCGATAGGCGGAATAATGTCTCGTGAAATATTATTTTATCTACGCCATTCGAGTTACGTTTCGTACTTATCCCATACGCTTTGAATTCCTAAGTTTCTTTCATTTTTCGGCAGATTATTTAAATACTTAAACCAGACTGTTCACGTGACAGATCACATCCTATATATGGTAACTGTGCATTTTCTGAAAATAGTTAAATAACAACATTTGATATTGTAGTTGCCGAGGAATTGGTACCTGAGTTGCAGACGATATAATATTTAGCACTTAAAACTGAGACAGAGCTGTCATATAATTATCAGTCTTGTTCCAGATGTTACGTTTGGGACCTGGTTGCATGTCTAGTGTTATTTATACAGCTGTTGTTGTATTACTTTAGAATTTTTCGGAAAGTTTGATGATCGAACCAGCTAACGACTTTGACCTAACTTTTGAACTTTCCATGTCAGAGATCACTGGTGAAATAGTGCGGGAGGTGAATACGGAAAACAATATCACATGGCAGTATTGCACTCGGCTGATTCAATGCGTATGGGATTACGCAGTGGCGGATTTAGAGGAGGGCCAAGGGGGCCATGCCCCCCCTAAATTTCTCCTAGTTTACATTTGTCAGATGGGGGGTGCGAATATCTGACGGTCAAAATCCTGGCTAATAGTCTGCCATGTCCCCCCCAACTCAAAATCCTGGATCCGCCCCTGTGACCCTCTATAATCCTTGTCTATCATCAAAAGTTTTCACTTGACAAATTTGAAAGCCGTTTTTTGAATGATGATTAAACTCGTGGAACGCACTTGGGTGACAGTGCACGTGACAGCACTACGTGAAACAGTTTCTTTGCTTCCCCAGGACGTATTTTGATAATGCTGCTCTATAGGCCTATGTGATCACTGTTTCGGTGAAAAAAGCACATTGCAGAGAACATATTGCTATTGTATGCTTCCACACTAATTGCGCCTCTATATTGGCTTTGCGCATGTTGAACTGTGGCAAATCGGTTGGCGTGGCCTGATTGCGTTTGCTGGATCTGCTGATTGTTCTTCGAAAATAGTCTACTCCAGTCACTGCTTGAAAAAATGCAATCCGTAGACGCAGGAAACTCGCGAAACGCATTTTCATATTTTTATATTGAAATGCATTTGAAGCCAAGGTTTTCTTCCGAAGATTTTCTTGCACCTACGGAGCACAGTCGTCATATGTGTTTACAAATGAGCCCATACCCGGATACTTGACAATTCTAACTTGTCACACCACCTAGGCCTACTTTCTTGCTCTAGAACCTCAGGTGGATCCGTCTCCCAAACTTGCCATTTTCGGCGGTAATCTCACGCTGCTATGCGCGTATACGCCATCGGCTGGAGAATATATTACGAAGATCGAGTGGCGACGATCGGCGGCGAAATTGGTCTTTTTTGAACAGTCTTGGAATCACCCTGACGGCGAGCCAGTCATGAACTGGTTTGGTGCATTTCGTTCAGCAAAACAGCCAGGTGTGTCAGAAAACGCCGCATTCCACGGTTCTACGTATGGACGGTCAAATGGTGTTGCATCGATAACAATTTTTAACGTGGGATATGCGATAGAAGGAGAATATACGTGTGCATTCACTCTGGGCACCAGTGACGGGTTTAAAACTGCGGAGGCAAACGTTGTCGTCAAACTTGGAGGTAGGATTTCTGCAGTGAAGTTAGAAGGCTGGGGTGGGGTCCACGTACCGAACAGGACAGGGTTCAGAGGGGGTGACACGGATTTCAGTGGGGAGAGTAATGGTCAACCGGAGTGGCGGCGTTAAATTCGAGTGGCAAATCTATTGATTTGCAGGAGTTTCACGATCGATACTTGCGGCAGCGGACAGAATAGGAAAATGATAACGACACCGACATCATTTGTGAAACTGTCCGTGACCTTTACCCTTTTGAGGCACGTGCTGTGTTTGTCAAGGCCGGGAGCTACAGTTTGGAGAAGCTTCGCCTTACTTCCTGTTACAAATCGGACACTGGTGATGATAATTCACCTGGAAAAGTAAATAGCAATGCTGGAGGATCTGGGAAGTTGTAAGGGTGTCCCAACCTCAATTTTTGAAGATATATTGACCACGTAACCCCCTTCTAAATCCGCCCATAGATAAGATTTCAAATTGGTTAAAAAATTAAAACCGAGTAATGTTGAAATTCGGTAAAGGGTATGAAACTGAGACGACCTGGAGGCGAAAGTAGTGGAGATCAGGGAATTAGGAAAGATGGGACAACTTAAAGATGGCAACGTTATGGCAGCTGCCGCGATGTTTGACCAAGTCGAATTTGGCAGGATTACTGATAAGTGTACCTGTGTAAAGGGGACACGAGGGGGCCAATGAACGCACACTCTCAAAGCAAAATCTGTATCAATAGATCGATAATAGATACTGGTATAAAGGTTTGCCTGAGTAATCAATTCCCAGTCAAAAACCTATATCATGGACCGATGTCAGAAAACACTATGAACCCAGTAATTCGCGATGCAGCGACGTTTTGTATTGACAGAGACTGTGTCGTCTTTGATACTTTGAAATCCCCCGCAAACATGACGTCCGTCTCCACGTTATAAAATGTTGCGTGCGGCCGTGTCAATTTGTCATGTGCCGTGACAAGTTCATCTGTATTGTGAACAAAATATCTGTTTACGACTTTTGAATGGTTCAAAATCTTTTAACGCCAACACGTTGTAGACTGAGTGACGTATTTTGAAATCAAAGGTGGCGAGGTTATGAAAGCCCTTACATTTCACTATGATATTTGACTCGTCGTATTTAGTGAAATCCAATTACACTTGGCTATCAGTACACTGTACATGCATGGACTTAACGTTGTCAACAATGTTTTCTATAATTTTTTAATTTGATTGCCAGTGGTAAATTAGAGTTCTCCTGTCTTTTCTCAGGAATAGGGAAACGAGAATATCCAGAAATGGGAAGAGCAGTGTCGGCAGGTAAGTGATCTTAAACTTGTCGGTTATCAACCTTTGTTAGGTTAAGTGTAATTTGAGATGACGAGCTTGTTGGATTATGTAATTAACTTTTCCGTCTTCTCCTACACCACCATCTATTTGTATTACCTACTGCTAGTCTTCATGCAATAAGCCACAGCGCACGATTCGATGGTTGATTACGACTAAGAGAAGAGGTGTTATCTCAAGCAAAGTGGACGAGCATGGGTTCAAATCTTGGCAATTACTGCAAAATTACCAAGTGTAATAATAATGGCAAATTGTCGACTGATTGTATAGCCCTCGTCGCTCGTGGTCGGAAAATTGTGGACCAATGAACAATTGAAAAATGCTAAAATGGCCAGTGTCAAGAGCAAGTTATGTAGTCCCAGGAAAAATATGCGCGAACCCAGCCTGAAAAAATGAGAGGGGCTCGAATTTTTTAGTGTGAACCTTTTACTAAGATTCACGGGGTACGTTCAGAACTATGAATTGTGCATTCGCCGAATTTTGGCAGTTCCTGCCTTTTCAGTGGACATTTGTCTCATTTCTAAGGTTTTTTTGGGGGGTTTGTTTTTTCGAGGCGGATCTTTTTGCTCACTTCGCTAAATTGGGGGTCTCGTTCGAGCCCTCGAGCCCCTCCCCGGGTGCGCGTATGGAAAACATGTCGTGTGCATTACGCTCTTGGTGGATCATTATCGACGTAGTTATTGACGTTTTTGGAAAAGGAGTTGGTTTCAAATCAATTCTAAAAACATTATGTATTTTTGCAGGCAGAGATGCAACACGAGCAGCCAACTCTGAGCTTTACGCTAGCTTGTCGGCTGTGTTTGCCTTCGTCGTATCACACAATTTCATCAATGGGGGAA